>JANHGC010001800.1:119432-135025 GCA_027560395.1 Boaedon fuliginosus
TTTATACCCCGCCTCTCTTCACCCCAAAGGGGAACTCGAGGCGGCAACAAACAATAAAATACAGTCCTATACACCGAGATAATGCAAAAGCCATTCATATATAGGCTGGGGAAGACCTAGTTTGACACTAATATATGTGAAAAGATGTTCTATAACTGCCAGGCTGAATATTTTTGGAGTCTATGAACCAACAGTGTGATGCAGATACTGAAAAGGTAAACACATCTGGAGATCAATAAAGGAGAATATTTGTAGCTCAGGGTTGAAATGAGTGGACCTTTGTGCTCTCTGAGCTTGCTTGCTCAGGGAGCACTAAGGACCCCACATCTGATGATGTTTAACAGCAGATAAGGTCCTGATGAGGGAAGTAACTATTACAGGTAACTTTGCCTTGGTCAAGCCCCGTGTGTTCTTACATAGAGGAGGAGGTAGTTCTTCCCCCTGTTCTCTGTTGTCCTGAAAGGCAGGGTCACAATCAATGAGTTGAAACATTAGGGAGAGAAATTAAGGAAGCATTTCTTGATACTAAGAGCAGCCAACCAATAGATTAGGTTGCCTCCCGAAGTGGTATGTTCCCCTTCATTAGTGGTCTTCAAACAGAAATTTAATAGCCATCTGTCCAAAATGCTTTAGCAGAACCTACACTAAATAATAATTAAAGATTATTCAAATTTCAGACAGCGTCCCTCCAGCAACTACAATGCTATTTGACCTTTTTCTACATTAATACCCATTTAGTATTATGAAGCCATTTATTTTTGAACATTCTCTGCCACACTCAGCATAGTTTTCCAGAAAGCTTACAGAAACAAAAGAGAGAGAAAACATTAAAAATTCATTACTAGATTAACAAAGCAATTATATCTTTTGTCAGGGTGCTCCAAAGTTAGAGTACTCCGATGAGCCCCAATGATTACAGGCAGGCAGGAAAGTTACACTTTGGGGAATCCAAGTCAACTCTTCTGCAGTGTTAGAAAACAAATGCAACTAGTTTTAAGCTATTCACATCTTAAACTATACAGCTGAAGTTGGTGTTCTATATCCACAGACTGATTACCCAGATTCTTTTAAGATCCAACTGATTTTAGGAAATTAAGCCTACATATTTGCAGATTGTTCCAGTGACTATGCAATTCCTACACTCTTCCTCATGTCTATCCATTTTGGGAGTGGTAAAAATTTCAGTAGTTTGGCAAGGGATAACAGACACACTACTGATTTGGATATCAGAAGTGAGATTCCTTTGCCAGCAGCAGTTTCTTCTTTTCCCCAAGGTGTCCCTCAGAAATAAAGTGAGAAAATAAAACGGCGGGCTTCTCTCGTCAGCTCTGGAGCACAGAATCGGCTTCTTTCCTTATCAAAATTCTTTCAGCTAAAACGTTCTACAGTTTTTCCTAACAGTTTCTAATTCAATCTGATGAAAGAGGATTTTTCCTTGGCAATGCTTTCAAATTAAAAATTGAGTGTAGAGTTGTTGCGCTTAAGCTTTGAGGTGCCTAAGGTGCATGTGTGTATTTATTTTACAATCATTTCTAGACCCTGGAAAGCTGCGGGACCACCTCCTCTTCCCAGTTCAATAAGATTTGGTAGAATAGACAGCCTTTGCATGCTTTCTTTCAGGGAATGTCACCGTAGAAATAAGCCTTCTCACCAATGGCTCCTTGAGGTGGAACAGCCTTTATTTCTAATTAATTCATTCAATTTGTATAACTGCCCATCTCAAACCAATGATTGTTGGTGGTGAGCAATCATAAAAATGATTAAACGATTAAAACACAATACAGAAAGGTCTTTGCCCCTTTTCTTCTTTCTATACATTTTGGACAGAAATATTGAAATTTACTTTATATTGACAATAGCACCAGTTTCTACTAAGTTTTTTCAGTCTTAGAGTAACAGAGTTGAAAGTGACCCTGGAGGTCTTATAGTCCAACCCCCTGCTTAGGCAGGAAGCCCTATACCATTTCATACAAATGGTTGTCCAACCTCTTCTTAAAAACTTCCAGTGTTGGAGCACCCAAAATTTCTGGAGGCAACCTGTTCCCCTGATTAATTGTTTTCACTGTCAGGAAATTTCTCCTTAGTTCTCTCCTTGGTTACTTTCCATGCTTGTTGTTCTGTTTTCCGATGCTTTGAAGAATAGGTTGACCTCTCTTCTTTGCGATGTAGCCAATTCCAGCAACCATTCTTTATATGTTTTAGCCTGGGGTGGTCAAGGTCTGAGCCTACAACTTCTGAATACAGTACAAAAACTCTACCGGGTGACTGCAGCCTCTTCCTTTAAAACTCTGGGTAATATAAATATTAGCCTCCCAGCAGTCTTTGATGGACAGAACTCTTTAATATGCCATTTGTTTTAAGTGGAAGGTTATCTCATAGGACTCTTCTGTTTAAAAGAGATTTTTAAGGTTCTTAATACACTCATAATATGTTCTTCGCATAACATATAATTAACTTGTGACATTCATTAACACAGGGCCAATAATTTGAATGTTTTTTAAAATGGAATTGGGTGAATTTATGGAGACAAGGGCTATTGGTCTTGAAAGACTCAAGGTTTCTTCCAGATTGGGTCAGTAGGATGAGATGGAAATATGTCTTCGTGTCTTGCTTTTGAGCAGTCCAAAGACAACAGACAAAATGCGAGGCACAAAATGGGCTAGACTAAGATGGGTTTCTCTTTCTCCAGCAGGGCTGTTCTCTGGTTCTGAACTTCTCCAAATAGTAATTTAGCTGTTCACTGACAATAGTGCATGGTGTGAATAAACTGAGTGGAAAGACAGTTTGCAGCATCAACAAAGCAGAAATCTATATTATTACTTTTAAGTGTGCAGCATTGCACTGCTGGACATAATAAAGAACCTTTGAGTTTCTATTATTATTAGCTTTAGGAAGGGGAATGTGTGAGCAGGCATAATTTGGTTGTAATTGAATGTCAAATAATTATTAATGAACTAATCTGGGCAAATGACAAAACCACTTAAATTTTTCCAATTCTGTACTTATGAAGTGCCTTATCTCCGGATGTCTGTGGAGAAGTAATTTCTCAGAACCAAAGTTTAATAAGAACAGTGAAAACTGTACAATACACAATTATATATTTTAAATATATTTCAGACATTCAGTACCCCCCATTAGAGACATATTACTTTTTATTATATGTCTGACAAAATGCCAGCTAAAATTTCAAGCTTAGACAAAGTAATATACTTTTGAATGGCAAAAACCACATAGCTGTACCTACTGGATATTGGTCAAATGGATTGTTTCCCTTTTTAAGGAAGAGTCAATTCCATGTTATTAACGCATCTTTAATTTCATTTCCACTGAGGTGCATTGCTTGCTTATTATCACCTTATTCCCAGATGCTCAAGACAGCACAGAGTAATACCAATAGTAATGAATTATTAAATATCTATGCTGTCTGACTTCCAGTGATATTAACACTGCTTCTCTTCCTCCTCCCCCCACCCCAAAAAAACCCCCCTGTGAGGTAATTTGGACCGACTGGCTCAAAGTTACCCAGACAGCTTCCATAGCTGAGGATAGACTAGAACCTGGGTCTCCTCAGTCCTAGTCCAGCACTTTTAACACTGCAATATACTATTAGGCCCATCATGCTAAACATAAATGGTTAGCCATCATTCCAACTGGAAAGGGAAAACCATTTCCATGAATTTCTTTTTTGATTGTCATTTGCCTGTTCTGTAAATAGAAAACTATGCTTCTTTTCTATACTGACTGTGACTGAATCACTTATCACTGCAGGTGAGGTAGAACTCCACAATTCTGATATCAACTACAAGGCTTGATCTTGTTGGTGGGCACCAGGCTAGAAACAGGGAGACTCCGCGTTCTTGTCCTGCTTTAGGCACTAAACCAGTTGGTGGATTTTATGGCCAGTCACTCTCTCCCAGCCCTAGGTGGAAGACCATGGAAGGTCAAAGACGGCCTTTGCATCAGAAGAAACATGCACTTCCCTGTCATAATAAGTCTACCTAATTTCCATCCATTTGAGGGTTATAGACTAATAGTAGAAAAGGCCAGGAGGACCCATTTGGGGAAGGAAGTTCAGGAATCCCAAACATGGAATAGCTAACTGAAGCATCTACAACATCTACAAACTTGTGATGACACATTGTTGTCATGTGATGTATCACCAATTTTTTTACCTCTTTGCTAAACTGGGGGTGGGCGTGGCCAGGGTGTGATGCATCTGGCCCACGGGCCGCGAGTTTGACAGCCCTGATCTACAAGGTTCAAGATCCCCTTTTTGCCATTCAGAGGAAATAAGGGAACTATGTTTTGAATCTTCCAGACCACAGAAGGGATGCTGGTAGGTTTCACTTTATGCATCCTTGCCATAGGGTTTTACGTGTTTTACAAACAATTCCTTGATTCAGGTAACATGCTAGGCAAAAATAAGGAAACAAACTACATTATGGTGAACCCTGATATGCATAACCCCCTTCATAAGAGAATCATAAAAGGAAAAATTAAAAAGTAGCCTTTTCTAATTTTATGATTCTTTATCCTTATATCCAATATCAAAGATTTGTACAATGTCGAAGTACTAAAGGTTAGTACTAGCACTAATTTTTCTTGGAAACTACAAGTAGGGCTGTTTTCTCTTCCCCTCCTTTCCTCTTGCTTTCTGATTCTAATTCCTGTTTAATCTTTGTCTAATCCTCCCTAATACTTTTCACTTGAAATCTTACTTTCTCTTGCCACAGATAACACAGCAAAGCCAAGTGGGCTTTATCAAAGAAAAAGAACGGGATTATATGTTAGCTATAATGTAAAATCGGAAAGGGAGGCTGGAGAAATTGATTGAAACCAATCTGGCTGGCTGGAGTTGGATTAACTAAGAATTACCACTCCACCTGAAGTGGTTCGCAAGATCAAAGAAGTGTTGTCTTTGTCCCATGGAAATGCGAGCCTTAAATGAATTTGAAATGATCCTTCACTATACTTACTCACTTCAAGATGAGAGCCCAACGAACCAGTCAAGAGATGGAGGAAAGGGAAGGTTAGAAAAGTGCCCTGCAAAGAAGGGGCTGAACAATATCAGTTTTTTTTCTTCTGAATTCTTCCATCATCTCCTTTCATTTTTCAATTTGAAATCATCTCACCTCCTTTCCAAAGGGGAACTGCTGTATTAAGGGTTTTCATTTTCCCAACTCCTCCCAAATTTGCCTAAGGCATTGTACATGCTGACCTTATTACAGCTTTTGCCTCTATTTAATTGCATCATTAATCAATACCATAATCTCATCTGTTGTGTAAGGCATGGATGCACAACTTTTGGGGGGCAATGGGGCAGGTTTATATAATAATTCCTTTATAGGGTCAGAAAATACTTGAAATGCTGTGCTATCTTGTACTTGACCACATCTCAAAAAGGTTACTGTAGATCCATTGCAGTTTTGCAAGAAAGACCAGGCAAAATAGTTGAGAGGCTAAAGCAATTCCTTTTCTAGAGAAAATTACAGTGATTGTTGCTTTTTGGCATCAATTGAAGGCAATTTGAAGTGAGGCCAAACAGAACTACCTAGTATTTTGATGGTGAGGAAAACATTTTTCATTCTTTGTTTTCCTGTTGTTAGGGTCATTCAATGAGAATGTACACAACACTAAAGATCAAATCAAACTCAGTTCCCGAAGACTGCCTCCATGCAATTTTCTTAGCAGCAATGGTGGGATTCAATTTTTTTTACTACCAGTTCTTGGTGGCTATGCAGTCAGCCAATCAGAAGTGGTATTTGCTGTGGTCAGCCAATCAGAGGTGGTATTTGCCAGTTCTCTGGACCAATCAAAATTATCACTACCGGTTTCCCGAACCTGTTGGAACTGGCTGAATACCACCTCTGCTTAGCAGTATTATGGAAACAGCTTGCCGCTGCCTTCCTAAAGGATGATTTTTCAACTTTGTGGTATAGCATTGTGGGTCTTAGGTGGTTTCCCATTTAAATATTAACCATCGCCAAAATCAGCCAAACAACTGAGTGTTCATACACTTAAATTGTGTAATTTGTTCTCATTAAATATGAACAACTAGACACAATGACAGTTTCCCCACATGCCATCACTCTGCTAAACAACTAATTCCCACAATACTGTCAAACTATTTACTGTATTACTATTATTCTTCTCATCCTTCCTATTACCTATCTCCTTTTCTACTTATGATCATAACCTTGTTGCTTGTATCTCACAATTTATATTGTTTTATTTAGTTTCCTAGTATGATTTTGGTTGCTTGTTTAGCATCCCATGACTATCACTAAATGTTGTAACTTACAATTCATGATGAATGTATTTATGATGACTATGATCATGATTCATCACTTTTATCTTTTATGTACATTGAGAGCTTATGCAACAAAGACGAATTCCTTGTGTGTCCAATCACATTTGGCCATTAAAGAATTCTATTAGTTACATACTTTTTCCTACATTTGAAAAGCACTACTCTAACTTGGTTAAATGCTCCCTGATGTTCTGGTTCTTACTCCTTTGAAATGGAGCCACATGTGTCCCTGTAAAGATGTTATCAGATTATTAGTAAAGCACCATTCACGGGGATAATGGAGTTAGAATCACGGTCTAAGCTGATATTCAGTCAAGATGCAGAATCACTTTTGAGAACAAGGAGTTACAAAATCTAAGAAATAACATTTAGAGGAGGAGGAGACCAGCAGTAGTCTCAACCTTCTCAGACAATAACCGTTTTCTTGCATATGTTGCCAAATTCCTGCTATCTCTGTATAGAAGGAAGAATCATCAAAGGAAAAGCGATTTTTACCAGCTCTATATTAGAGATGTCTTCTCTTCCCACTTGGAGGCACTAGCAGTGTGAGAAGCTTCCTGGTGTGGAAGACAGAACGAGGAGCAGCAATAGCTATAAATTAAGGTACACTTGAAGTCAGTGTGGGGTATAGGTTGGACCGCTAACCTTTTCCTCCTTTCCCTAAATTTTAATTTTAAAAGTCTTTTTAGATCTTTCCCCCAAAAATATATTTAGTTATTCAGTGCCCTCACACCCAAGCATTTATGCAGGCTATGGTCATACATCTTCACAAATCAAACTAAATGATGGTGGGCTTAGCCATGTTTTGTTGACTAAGCCCCAAGAGCTGAGTTCTAATGATAAACAATTCTTTGCAATCTGCAATGGCAGGCTTCACACATGCTAAGCTCAAATCAAATACATTATATGAAGTTTTAGCATAAACTTCTTCAAGTAACCAAGGGGAAGGGAGGAATGACGTCCTATGTTGTGATGTTGCTGTGCACATGATGCAAAGTAGTAAGTATATAAAAATTGCCTAATTAGAATAATTTGTACAGGGATGTCCTGCTGTGCCTACCCTTTGGTTTCCCTTTGGCTGTTCCCTCCCAAGTCATATGCATGTTCGAACTTTTGATTAAATTAACAGAGTTGGAAGGTACCTTGTAGGTCATCTAGTCTAACCCCCCACCCAAGCAGGAGACCCCTATACCATTTTTGATAAATGGTAGTCCAGTCTCTTCTTGAAAGCCTCTAGTGATGATGCTCCCACAACTTCGAAGGCAAGCTGTTCCATTGGTTGATTGTTCTCACTGTCAGAAAATTTCTCCTTATTTCTAGGTTGAATCTCTCCTTGATCAGTTTCCATCCATTCTTTGCACTGTTTCTAGAATCTCAACGTCTTTTTTTATAGTGTGGTGACCAAAACTGGATGCAGTATTCTAGGTGCGGTCTTACTAAGGCTTTATACAGTGGCATTCATACCTTACTTGATCTTGATTGTATCCCTCTGTTAATGTAGCTTAAGTTTGCATTGGCTTTTTTGACTGCCACTGCACATGCTGGCTCATATTTAGCTGGTTGTCCACTAAGACTCCAAGATCCCTATTGCTATTAAGCCTGGTTTCACCCAGTCTATATGTGTACTTTTGGTTTTTCTTGCCTAAGACTTTACTTTTCTCTACATTGAGTCGCATGTTGCTAGATAGGGCCCAGTGTTCAAGTCTGTCAAGATCCATCTGGTTCTTGAGCCTATCTTCCACAGTGTTAGCTACTCCTGCCAGCTGAGCATCATCTGCAAATTTAGTAAGTTCCCCTTCTATTCCCTCATCTAAGACATTTATGAAGATATTGAAGAGTACTGGGCCAAAGACGGAACTTTGTGGTAACCCACTGCTTACTTCCCTCCATGTATTCTTGAAATACCTTAAAAGCGGGGTTCTCAAACTATGGACCACGATCCCTCTGAAGGTCATGAGCAAGTTGGACTGTATGTAGGGAAAGTCACAACATTGTTTCTGCAAAGCTGATCGGTCTCGGATAGGTAACATGAGAGCGTTAATAAATCTTGTTCCCAGTTTGTCAGGTCAAATGCATACCGGTCCCCATTAGCCAGGCTAATGGGGAAACCAAAGCCACAGGAAGTTTTGCAGGACCCCCATTCTGCCTAGGTGGTGGAATAAGGCTTCACATAAATTCATTAACCCTTTTAGGGGGTCAAGTGGAATTTTCAAATGATATGATAAATATGATTATTTTTTAGAAATGTAATATCTGCCTCATAACTAGATTGTACCAAACAACTGAAATTTTTTGTGAGGGGGAATAATTTGTGACATAATATCAGAAAATATTCCAGGAATAGAGGATCCAAATTTAGGCAAAGAATTTATTAATATTTCAAGGCTGATAATAAACCATTTTCTCTGTATTGTCATTACTACTTCAACTGTCAAACCGCTGCCTTCAGAAGCAGTTTGCATTCAGTCTGCCGTACTTTTTGAGCATATTATCAAATTAATCTTGCGTTATTATATAATTCTGAGGTGCTCACATACTGTACGTACGTAAAGATAGATTCTCCTGTGAGGTAATTAATCATAATTCTAATTCTTAAAATTTTTGGTCTAGCGCCCCCTGTTGTTTAGAGAAGGGCAGCAGAATCCTGGAGAAGCCACTAAAGAAGCAACACCAGAGAAGATTGTCAAGGACAGCCTCTCCTCTATAATTAACAGTTCTGCAGTCAGCATGCCTGTCTTTCTTGGGTGGGATGGGGTGATTTTTGAGTAACTGCACTTGTCAATCAGGTTGGGGAGAGTGACAGTGATTTGAAGAGAGTGGTAGACAGCATAGCACACCATATCTCCTCCCTTGCTATAGTGCCAGAAAAAGATGTGACCTCTTTAAAAATATTTCCATGGGCCCAATATTTTTTCCTTCAGGTTTTCTGGGAACAAAAGTTGTGGGAGAGACCTGTCAAGTTATCCCATGAATCAGGAGGCCAAAAAACCATCTATAGGACACAACAGATGCCCAATTCAGAAAAATTAAGGGAAAAGGATGAGGGCTTCTTGGGATCTTGCTCTGATGGGTGGGGATAGGGAGCGGTTGGATTTTCATTCCCAGATCCTGAGATGTTCCTCCTCTCCATTGGAGAGCAGCAATTGTCCATAATTCTTATGGGGAAGAAGCTTTGATCTGTGTGGTGGCTACGAACAGAGCAATGTTGACGATAGCTATAGAACTTTGCCTATTAGCGCAATTAAGCTCTAATATTCCGGCCTGAAAACCTCCCCTTAGAACACTGCTTTTCTACCCAATTCTTATGATGTATTCCTTATTGCTCTATTTATGTATCAAGCCCTTAACAGTCTGGTGGTTTTAGGAGTTCTTATTTCGCTGGGCCAATGTCTGCTTTCAAGTAGCCTGCCACCCTCTGGAAATATTTGGTTCATTGCATTCAGTGGATTTCTAGCCAACCGTTCTGAGCATATTAGGGGAAAACATGATAGTGTCCTCAGCCACGAAGAAATAAGCCAGACATCAGGAGTCAATTAGAGGGAAGGTGTTTGTCTCGATTTCAGAGAGTCTGCAGAAAAGCCGAAAGATATGAGGATCAAACAAGGCTCAGGTGGCAATGCCACTTCCTTGATGTTTACACTTAAACATCAGCCCAAGCTTCTCCAGCTAGGGGAAGGATCTTATCCCTTCTATCTATTTGAGAGAGGTCTTCTCAAGACCCCAAACTTCCAGGCAAGCTTTAAAAGAAGATCCTTTTCCTATTTCCCTGATTCACCAATTGTAATGGTTTGTGAGAAAGTCCTTGAGATGCTATTTCAAAAATAATTACGTTAACACGTGGAATGAAATTAACATGGGTATGTTAAGATGGAAGAAATTAAAGTTGTCGTGGTCGTGCAGAATGTTTGTGATAAAGATGAATGTTTTGCCTAGGATGGCAGCTACTCGCATTGAAGCACAGAAACTGAGTAGTTGTCAGTGGGCCTACCATAGATTGTATTTCTCTGTTTGTATTTCTCCATGTGCCTGGTGCACTTTTGCTACTTTATCAGTTTGAAATGGCTATTTGAGGGTGAATTTATAAGCCATGTAACTGCTTTTGAATTGGTTCCTATTTTATTTGTCAGCCTGTGGGGGAATTGTGTTTTTATTTTATATTTTAATAAATGCATCTTTTTTATATCTGTGCCTCTGTTCATCCTTAAAATGCTTACCTTTGGCATTTGCTAGTTACAGTGTTGGAAATGGGGAAGGAAGAAGGTAATTGTTTTTTTGTCTCTTTACAGGCAAGCACACTAGAATAGGAGAACTACGTTGTCATCTGAGAACAGTTTGATCCTATTGGACTTGATGAAACCAGGGTCCTTCAGAATGTAAGTGTAGCTACCTGTGAATTCGATCCATGGCCTTCCTGGTTGGTCAAGGCCACTTGACATGTGGGTAGATCCTAGCAATGGTTAATTCATCCTTGAGGGAGGGGATGTTTTTGGCACCATTCAATTAGGCACTGGTACATGCTCTTCTCAAGAGGTCCTATTTTCATCCAGTCTCCCATCTTCCATTTTTAGAGAAGGTGGTTGAGAAGGTGGCTGTGCTGCAGCTCCAGAGGATCTTGCATGGAACAGATCATCTGGACCCCCACCAGTCAGGCCCAGACACAGGAACAGCACTGGTTGCACTTTTGGATGACCTCTGGTGGGAATGTGATGGAGGTAATGCATCTATGCTGTCTCACCTTGACTTCTCAGTGCTTTTGATACCATCAACCATGATATCCTTTTGGGTCAGCTTTGGGAGGTTGGAGGCACAATTATGTGCTGGTTCACTCCAAGGCCACTCCCAATAACCAGTTATACCAATTATACCAATTCCTGAATCAAAAATCCTTTCTTGCTCATTCCCTGGTCATCTCCTGTATTGATAACTGCAATACATTGTAGATGAGCTACCTGTACATGAGCTACCTATCCTATCCTATGGTGTTCAGAAGCTGCAGCTGGTGCAGAACGTGATGTTGCCAGCAGTTTGGGACATCCACACCCTAGTTTGTGCATGTAACACCTCTGCTATGTGAGCTACACTTGGTGCAAGCTTGTTTCCAGGTCCAATTCAAGATGTTGGTTATCAACTTTAGAGCCTTTGGAGGCATGGGACCTGAGGAACCTTCTCATCCTTATTTTGTTGACCTGTTCCACCTGAGTAGGCAGAGAGGATATGTAGACGATCCCATTAGTTACAGATCAGCTGGTAAGATCTAGGAAGAGAGCCTTCTCTGCCATTGCATCCTGGAATGTGGACTATGGAATGACTTATCCCTGAAGGTAAGGTGGGCCCTTATTCTCTTAGCCTTTCAGAAGAGTGTCAATATCTCTTAAATCTGTTAAATAGCATGGAGGTCTGTCATGCAACCCTGGAAGTAGTTGATGAGTTGAAGGCACTCCTCCTGCCTTTTAACTTTTAAATTGTTCTTTTCAACTCTTTTAATTCTGTGTTCAACTTTGTTTTTAACTAAGGCTTTTATATGATTTTATCTTTTTTATTTGTAAACTGTCCAGAGTCACAGAAATGTGATGAGCAGTACAGAAATTTATAAGGAGTTTTCATTTATTTATTTTATTTATTTAATTAATTTCACAACAAATGGACAGATTCAATCATAGTTTCAACTGGAAAACTGTTAGCATCCTAGACCAAACTAAAGGCAAAAATGCTAAGGAATTAGTTTATAGTTATAGTTTATTAAATTTATACCCTGCCTCTCTTCCCCCAACAGAAGTCTAGCAAATTCAGACAAATCAGCCATCAATAGACACATAGACATAAACCATATTTACACACCATTCAAAAGAGGCAATGAACAAACTAAGAAAGAAGGAAAAAGACCAGAAAAAGCCTTTTCCAGCAGCCAACACCCAATTAAGTAAGGATTAGCATCAAGCAGAAAGCAAAACCCTAATCAAGGAACTACCAAGGAGAAAACCACATCCTCACCAACTCTGGCAGGGCAAACTACTATATATAAACAGGGAGGAAACGTCATACTCATAATGTTGCCTGCTTGCATAATGAAACGTTTGCAAGCAAACAACCAAGCTCAGGGAGCTCCATCTTCTACTTTTTTTTTCTAACACTTCTCAAACACTGGCTGAAAATGTTGTGAAAGTTGCCTATTAAAGTACAGTCAATGAATATTCTCAGTTGTTAAAGGATTACATGGTAGCTTAGGCTCAGCAACTGGAGCAGGTTGCTTCACGGCTGAGTGGAGATTGACACCTGTACCCTCAGCACTCTGTCTCTTGTGACACCTTAAGAGTAAATGTTTGGGCTTAGCTCCTATTAATCACCTCGAGAGAGCCATATGTACAAAAGAAGGTAGATGAAATACCTATAAATCTAATTCAGTTCTTGAATGGTGACAGGTAAGTGGGAAGGAGATGGTATGGAAATAACATCTCCTTGATAGGCTGGGATTATTTCAGAGCTTTGTTGCCGCCGACCACTCCATAAATATACTTATCGCTGATGAGAAGCTTGAAGTGATTTCGGTTCGAGCTACTGGTAACATCACTTTCTCTTAGATTAGATGTCTCCCCTTGACAGAAATATCACCAGACAAAAATCAATGCAACTGTTAAAAGGCCCAACAGATTTATCACCTGCATATTACGACTGATATTTTCACATGCCCTGTTTGAAAGTGCAAGCTTTTGTCTATTGGCATTTCTAAAATGTGAAAAGTTAAAAGAGATTCAGAGACTAACATTTCCAGGGAGTAAAGAGAGAGGGAGAGATGAGACGCTATACAAGGAGGGAAAGAAAAGGAGAAGGAAGTTCTGATAAGTGAAAGCAAATTAAAGTTGCTTGACCTCATATAGCAAGTACACGTTCCCATAATGAACTTCAGACATACTAATCAGTGAATTGTACATTTAGTTGCAACATCATTTTCAAATGACCACTGTGGTTAGTTGCATCTGATGGAAAAATAATGGGTCAAGGTTGGGTAGGTTCTGGAATGAATTGCCTGCCATCCCGCTTGGCAGACAATATTCTCCATCAAAGCAGAAAAGCCAAATAGCTCGAAACATCCCGATTTGTATATGTGAGTGTGTGTGAATCAGACACAGACAGCAAACATCACACAACGTAGATTTGCTAAGCAATCAGCAGAACATGAGAGGCATCTCCAAACGCATGCCAATTAAATTGAAATACTCAGATTTATTTTTATACTGCTATGAGATTTGACTTGATCAGCTAAAATCCAATTATCATGCTTATTTTGCATAATTTATTCTGCTCCTTGCATTCAGATCTGCCACAATTCAGTGAATCCTGAGGAACAAGAAAGGAAGTGACAAAAAAATTTAAATGAACAGAAAACCACGGGTGAAGAAAGTGTCTGTCATGAGTAGGGCTACCATATTTGGATTGCAAAAACCTAGATGGGGATTTGAATTTGGCATTGTTGTATGCTGGTTCTAATTCATTGACAACGTAATTTAGATTTTCAGATGTACATAACAAATCTATCTACTAACCTTGTTCCACTGTTAATGTATCCCACTTAATTTATAGCATACTGATCAATCACTTTGAAGAAAAAAAGAAATAGAATTTTTCTAGGTAAAGTAGATCTGCCTCCTGCAGTGGCACAGAAACACACCCATAATATGATTTTATAAAACGACATAAGATTGAGGTGAAACATATTTCCACTAGTAAAGAGCTGCTTCTTTCTGAGATACTCAACTCTCCAACGCTAGAAGTCTTTATTGTATTTATTTATTAAATTTATTTGCCACTCATATCACATCAAAACGACATGGGAATGACTTTAGAAGAGAAATATTGGTAGAAAGAATGCTGTGAAGAAATAAATTTCTCCATCTAGGCTTGTCTCTTTCTCATTCCTTACCTCACCAGGAGAGATGTTCTCCATTTTGTATCTCTTGGTCCTCTACAAGCTTTGAAGTAGCCAGGAGAGAAAGCCATCATAAGAAGCCATCATGAGGATTCAGGCTGCCTCAAGGTTCAAGATGTGAAGCCTTAACTCTCTGCTGGAGAAAAAAGGACCCTGTTAGATTATTGTGGGTCTTTTCCTTCAATGTTTTGTCTATTCTTCTTTAATGAGAGTATGGAATCTTATTGTTAGGGCTCTTAATATGACCAGGAAAATGGTATAATGTTGATAACAAAATTGTTCCAGTGGGCATTTGGGGGATAAGTATATGCTGTTGACCTTTATAATGTTATTATGGTACTAATATTGATTTTAGAGTTATTTAGTTTTTATTTTTGTAAAGTGTTAGGAGTCTGGATTAGGGAGATACACAAATTGAGTAAGTAAATAATATTGGACTGTTATCTGATCTATCACGATAATCTTTAATAAACTCTAATTGGTTAGTGTAATTTGATAATTGATTATTGCATTTAGATTGCGTATTATTTAAAACATTGCCATAGAAAAATAAAAATGGAGCTTAGTGCTAGAAAAGAGTGGGAATAGTTATTGTATGAATGATTTCTGGCTTGCAAACTGCAGAATGAAACATCATTATAGTAAAAAGGTAAGTTTATATAGGTTTGATTAAGTTTTAATTATAGCAATAAAGATAACACAAACTAAAAAAGGGGGGGGAAAGGGAAAAAAGGGTGCAGGAAAGTAAAGGGAAAAAAAGTAAAAAGGCCCCTTCTGCATAAAGCAACTTCCCATCCTCATCTTGACAAGTATAAACAATTTTAATTCCATAATCTCGTTACATCTTCTTAATAAATATAAAACTCTTTATCCCATCACCCATCTCTTAACAATGGGCAGATCAAATAAGTCTTCTCCAATCCAATTATCGGCAAAAAGTGCAAACAGAGCTCTAAAATAATAGCATTAATTAACATATATAAAACTCAACATCCCACATTTCAACCACTGGTTTTAAGAAAAACCCATTTAAAAGGCCCAACTAACATGATCTCAGTATCCCTATGTAAATAACACCCCCACCCTTCAAGTTTAACATGACAAGTGGGATCATTTCTCCTTTAAAAGAGACAAACTCCAATACATAATATTTTCCCCACCAACAATTCCAAAGAAAATCACACCAAATCAATATTCCATATCTCAACTATAAACTATAAACAAATCCACATTTACTAAAGTAATCTCAGTATCCTAACATAAACAAAGATTACAATTTATTATAGATAATACATTAACAGAGTTGGAAGGGACCTTGTAGGTCATCGAGTCCAACCCCATGCCCAAGCAGCACCCTCT
>JANHGC010001801.1:9269-22255 GCA_027560395.1 Boaedon fuliginosus
AGGGGGGTGGTTAGTTGCTAAGATAAGGTGACAAGAGACAGTGGATCTGTGCAGGAGTTTCTATATATATATTTCTATATATATACAAATATATATATATTTGTCAAAGTGAGGAAACCCAACTTTGAGCTGTCACCTTTTATTATATTTTCTTAACAAGTTCAGAGTTCATTGTATTTGCTTTTTGATAGCTTTTCTCAGGGTTGGTTCCTCTGTTAATAAGACAGTCAATAATTCCATGCTTTAATTTAACTTTGTACTCGGTGCAATCATTTACTTATAGATCCTTGCTTTTTATTTGCCTACTGGGAGAGTGGGTTGTCAGATTTAGAGCTGCCACAAAGCTGTCCAAGAAGTGCTGAGAATCCCCATTGATTCAGGGTGTAATCTCAGGCTGTGAAGGCAGCAATCTTATCCTCATTCTTTACCGAGATTTAATTTATTTTTGACACCAGGAGTCTTAAGCTTTGAGGCTTCTCCTCATTGAAGATGCTGACCATTACATCAACCTTCCAGTAGTTTCTTTGCATTAATAGAAAAAGCAAGGGAGTTTCCATGGAAGCAGACAGTGGTCACTAGTGGTTTCCATAGTGTTGCTGAAGACATGTGCTGATGTTAAGGGAATGAAGGTTATACAATTGCCAAGCCATTTGTATGCTGTCCAGTCATATTACATGTTATACCATTTAATCCCCAAATATTCAGAGGCTAATTGAGTTTGTTGAGTGTGAAGATTTGAAGCAAAACAGAAAAGGCATCAATGATCTGTTTCTTTCCCTTTCTTTCTTTCTTTCTTTCTTTCTTTCTTTCTTTTTCTTTCTTTCTAGGTTCTAGCACTGGTATGGATATCATATACCTTTGACTGTAGACTGGTTCACTTCTTCTATCAGGGATAATTGCCTTCTTCCATCAAGCATGCAGCTTTGAGAGAAATGCACAAGGTGTGAGGAAGGAAAGGGACAGCCCCAACAAAATCAGCCAAATCAACCCTAGCAATTAATGGGGGTGACAGATGTTGCAGCCTGATTGCCCTCACATCCAATAGTCTGTATCATTTACTGATGAACAACAATTATGTTTGGGCTGGATGAGATCAATAGAATCCACCCAAGAATGCAATCGAATCTATTTCATCAAAAAATCACTTGGCTAATTCCTGCCAAAACGGAAGAATAATGGAAACTCAGTAGGTTTGATAACATCATTCAACAGGTTTATTGAAGCAGTGGGAAGGATAGATTGAAGTGTGTCTATATCAGGGCTGTCAAATTCCCAGTCCGTTGGCCAGATGTGTCACGTGCTGGCCATGCCCATATCCAGTTTAGCGAAGGGGGGGAAGTCCTGATACGTCACGTGACGCCACCATGATGCCTTGAGTTTGACACCCCTGGCCTACATGATATTCTATGATAGATGGAGTTTTGAGAGGGACCTTGTTCCTTATCTGACTTTCCAGCCAACAGAGACTATTTCCAATTAAATTAGGAAATCTATATTTTTGGCTTTTTACTGTTACTCTGCAATTTAAAAAGTACTAAATTTTTCCAAAGAAAAATGTTTTTAAAAGTTTAAGAAAGCTTAAATTCCCAAAAATAAAAAGAGAAAAGTAAACAATTTCTATCAATATTAGCTGCCATTTTAGGGTGTGAATGTTACAATGTTAAAACATTCGATTATTTAATTTTTATTTTCTTTTTGAGTAAAATATAGAGGACAGCTGCAATTCACATCAAAACATTAGTTATATGATAATAGTTTCAGTCTTGAACTAATTCCTATATTTTATTTTAAATAACCAAAAGCCAATATGGTGGTGTAATTGACTCCAACTGGATTGAAGTCAACTTCAGATTCCTATCCACCCATATATAAAATCCACTGGTTCCAATTATTAACTCCCATCTTCTCCTATTTATGACAGAAAATGTGAAGAAGAAAACCGTACATTTTTCCCCTTGACTTAAATCTGCAATAAATATTTGAATAGCATCTTAATTTATTTGCCAATCCATTCCTATATTGGGATTTACTTTTTAAAAGATTACCATAATATGTGTGTGTGTGTGTCTGTGTGCTTATGTGTATACCAATGTATGACATTTGAAACAGATCTGAGCAAAGGTCTCTGCATCCCTTACTAGCAGACTATGAAAATTATCGATAAAACCCTATGCTTAAGTATCTTTTTGCATTTTAAAGTTAAATTTTTGATAAGCTTTGAGGTGCAGGATCTGATTAGTTTTCTCCAAAATTATTTCCCAGGCTTCTCAAAATGGCACACAGTGTCTGCTGACAGGGATCAAAGAGAAAAGTTCCTCATCCAAGTTCTTCTATGAGAGCTTCTGTCTCAGAGAAGTTTGAGCAACATGGCTTCCATGAGCTATCTTTGTTCATTCCTCACATATCCTGTTGGAAAAGACAGGAGTTAGACCAAGTCACATGCCCTAGTATACAGAAAAAAGGTTCCAAATACTGGAATATCTCAGTTTTGTTAAAAAAATGTCTATGACATTTGACACCTCTATTCATTTGGATGGGCTGTTTGTAGATACTTGATCACAAAAATCTTAGCATGATTTGTACCGTAGAATTAGATATGTGATCACTTTTATAATAAAACCTTCACTGCCTATTGAATTGTATGTATGTATGTTTGTCTCTGTACCTAAGATGCATTTTGTTCATTTCCAAGATTATATAATTTTCTGCCTTTAAATTCCTATATTTGTAAAATTGCATTATGATAATTGTATAATGTATAATTTATACATGTGTAATGTATAAAGTATAAGTATAATTATGGGAGGAAACTAACTCTGTGTAGTGGTTAAGACATCACGCTAGAAACTGGGAGACCGTGAGTTCTAATCCCACCTTAGGTACAAAGCTAGCTGGGTGACCTTGGGCCAGTCACTTTCTCTCACTCCACCCAAGAAGGCAACAGCAAACCACTTCTGAAAGCTCTTATCAAGAAAACTGCAGGGACTTGTCCAGGCAGACATGGTTTTACAGAAGAAAAAAATAATGATGGTAAAATAAAGAAAACTTAATAACTTGTATCAAAATTTATGCCTCATTTGCAGCAGGGGAAGGGTTCTTTTAGATTCCATTTCATTTTTTTCTGTTGCAAGCCCGTGAAATGGTTGAAAAGAAGCCAGTGGGCTCTGTTCCAGGACCCAGTTTTATCCATTCCACTTTCAAGTAATCCCTTTCTCTGTCAAACTAATGAGTTCACACTAATGATAGAAGCTATGGTTTTCTATAAACTCAGTCCAGAAGAAATAAGCAGTGTTGCTTGAGGATAGGACAATTCAAACTCACAATATGTTAAAGGGATTTAAGAGTCTTCCATCTCTCTTTCTTTGTATAGACAGCTTCTCTTTCTTTTCATGAACAGCCTTGTCTGGGAATAGCAAATATAGAAAGTCATACCAATCATTTCAAAGAACAAAATTATTCCAGGGTTACAAATTATGATAGAATAGGAAGCAAAAGTTTGCACAGCCTTGAGTTCTTGGTGGGATACTGTATACATATCTCTTGCACTTCTTATCTGATTTCTGCTAAAGTAAACTAGCTAGCAGTATAGCCATACATTTCTTGGGCGTATTGAAAAATAAAAATGATAGGTTTACTTCTCCTTCTTTGAAGACCTCATTAAGTTCATGACAATTAGTTATAAACACTTCATATCCATAGTTGATCATCTCTATTAAGTATCTACTTTCCAATAAAGATTTTCCTGAATAATTTCAAACACACACACACACACACACTAATCTTGAGCTTTTACTAGAGCAGAAAATGCATTGTCCCAAAACTGAGCATTTTTAATGCTTTGAGTCATAATGTTTTCATATAGCTTTTCCAAGGGATTCCACAGGAATGGAAGAAAGAATTGCTGAGAACTTAGTTCCCAGAGAAATTCAGTTCTAATCCAAAACATTAAATAATACTGCAGAATCCACTTTTACCATTCTAAACTTTTGGTCTAAGACTCTAAGTGCACATTTATATTGAATTACATTTTGGTACCATCTATGGATCACCCACTTAAGTGCCCACTTAAGCTCTCTTTGAGGATCCTGATATGATTTACAGGAAAAGTAGCATATTGGTAGACTATATTCTTGCCATCATAATTCATCTACCCACCAGTTTCAATTTATATTAAGCTTCTCATGTAATCTGAAATTCTATTTGTTGATATATTCTGCATACTGAAATAAATTTGTGGCATCAAATATACTTTCCATGAAAAGTATAGTTTGATGGCTAGTTCTACAAAATCTTAATAAATTTACTGGTACCAGATTACAAGCTTTCATATACAGATACATTTCAAAGTGATATTGGGAAGTCTCATTTTTATGAAAAAAAAAGTTTCTCTCTAATTAAATGGTAAAATGCTTAAAATTAAGGAATTGTTTTTACATTGGACTCCAATTTATTGTATCAATCCCAGTTAAATCTAGTCTGGCTTTTGAATCAAAAATTTTTGAGTTTGCACTGAGATCCTTTAATCAACAAAGAATCCTCTGGGACCTTCCAGTTTGTGATGACAAGGTCATAAATTAAGAAAGCTGAGCAGGCTATTGAAGTTTGTGTCAAGAGTGAGCAAGGGACATATAAATCACCCTTCCTGTCTCTTTCTGCAACCAGACACTCTCTTCGACACAGCTGATAATTTAGCAAATTCTCCTCTAATCTCCACATTGCTTCTCTGTGGGGATGGAGCTAATACAGGGGACCCCACTGTCTTCATCAGGCCACCAGCTGACCTCTTGTGCCAGTCACCCAAGAAAATTTTTTGCAGAGGCACTGCCTTAAATATAAGTGACTGTTACTTTATCAAATGTTCTTTTATTGTCATCTTGGCAGGAGATCTGATCCAAATCTATGTGCTAAAAGGGTTTTGGTGTCATTTCCTTGTGCAACTTTACCTGTTGTATTCTGATGTGGGTAAGATGCTTTCTTTGCCATCTATTTATTTTACTTATCACAGAGCAGGAACACACATGTGTAGGTAGGGAAGATGCCAGAAATGTGTCTGGCAGATAGAAATGCAAATCAAGAGGTTTAAGACTGAAAGCATGACCTTACAGGAAGATCAAGGTGGTTAGTTTATTGTGCTTGACACATTTCCCTTGAAATGCGCTGACTAAATACTTGGATTAATGTTCTAATAAATACTGTTTTTATACTCCAAAATTCCCCTAAATTTCTACAATGGAGAATGAGATCAAAGGACTCAACTGATCAAACCAAAGCTCATCTACTTCAATAATTCAACTACCTTCAGGAAGTCTTATTAATTTCCTGCTCCAGGTCGCTCAACTACTAAAAGACAGGTGCAAGAACACATCATGCTATCCTCACAAATGCATTGCATGTCAATCGCAGAGGCCTTCCAATTAGGGGTGTCACCAAATTACCATTTATAATGTGACTACAGACAGAAGTTATTGATTGCAGAGAAATCATATTAATTTTAATTTAGAGAAAATGGCAAGCAAATGTAGTATTGTTCTAACCCCGCCCATTTTTCCCCCAATACATCCCCAGCCAGAGCATTCAAAAAGCACCAGAAGCTTTTCCAGGCTGAGTCAACAGCCCCAAGAAATCTTCTTAAAAGATCAAAGGTGAACTGTCCACATTATGGGATGCGAACTAAGATTTCCAATTCTTTTTAGAGGAGTATTCATTTTAATGTCTGGGAACCTAAACCGGAGCTTTTAAAAAGTTGTGTGTTATCAAAAGAAAAGGCCTACGGCCAGATTCATTTAAAAGCAAAATACTGGCTGATTATCACAGGAAAATACATGTTGTGCAACACAGAATTTTTTTTTTCATGGGCTCTTTTCTTTTGGAACTGAACTGGGACTCCAGATCATACTTCCCAAAAACTACTTCCATGAAATGTTAAAAACCTGCTAGATACATAACCATATTTTATCATTTTAGATATATTTCAGTAGGTAATGATTGTAGGCTATATGCTGATATACAGATAGTCCTCGACTTACAACAGTTTGCTTTGTGAAGTTACAATGGTGCTGAAAAAAAGTGAATGGGCATTTTTCACAGTGATGACTGTTGCAGGATCCCCTTGGTCACCTGTTTTACATTTGGATGCTTGACAACTGACTGACATTTATTATGGTTGCCATTTCCCAGGATCATGAGATTACCTTTTGCTACCTTTTGACAGGCAAAGACAACAGGGAAAACCAGATTCACTTAACAACCATGTCACTCACTTAACAAATGTGGCAAGAAGTGTGCACACTCAGATCACATTAATTTAATTTGGTCTTGAATTTGTCCTGAAGAACTATTACTACTTCATAATCTCAGAATAGCTCATCAGTTCAGGAAAAAGGAGATGAACATGAAAAAGGACACAAAGACAATACTGTGTTTGGTAATCATAACTGTATACTCTATGCATTTATTCCTCAAGACTAGACAAGCCACAAACTTCCTTGCTTTTACTTTGAACCAACTTTCCTGAAAACATCCCTGGGTCTAGACATCTTACAAAAATCTTGTTTCCTCATAGTTGAAACCCCTGGTTCCCTTTTAGCTGTTCTTGTCCTTTACAATCTTCACTGATGACTCTACTTAAAAGGAATTGCCCTGAGCAAAACAGAACATGCAAGCCATTGTATTTAGCCCATTTTTGTATGGGTATGAAAGAAACTCTGAAAAAGATTATGCTTGCCCCCCTTGTTTGACTTGTCCATCATGTTTCCCAGTAATTAATAACAGATACCCGCTTCTGTCACTTGTGATGTTATCATCAGCAGTCTAGTGTTTCACAGTGAAGAAAAACATGTAAATTAGGGGCAATTAGGTCTCTGAAACAGAGTGGAGATTTTAATGTTATCAAGGCACTGAGATGCCTGGAGTTTGTCACAAGTTATCAACTCAGAAAGGCACAGCATGGATCAGTGCTACACATAGGCAGTAAAAGACACACATTTGCTAAGTTATCTAATGGTGGCAATTGTAAACATATCTATACACTAGTTAGCCTACCAAGTGTATCTATTATATGCTGCCTTCTACAGTGACCAGATATGTTGGATTACAACTTCCAACATCCCTGCAACATGGCCAATAGTAATGCTGGGTAAGAAGCTATCACTTCCCAAGCATCACATGTAGGGAAGACTATGAGAGACATAGAACTATGGTGAGGTGGTCTTAATTCAATTTCTTTAATAATAATAAATGGAAATGACTACGAGAAAACCTTTTTAGCTTCACCTAAAGCTAAGATTCAATCTCTCACCTTAGAAAAGTTGGAGAAATTGCTGTAGTGCTCATAGCACAACAGATCAGTTATTTTGTAGCCTCACATGCTGGAAAGTAATGACGGTTAAATATAGATTCTTCAGAAAAGTCTCATCACAAATTCCCTTTAATTCTTCAGGCCAAGAACCACCAACACACAACATGGTCAATGTCTGTTGCCGTCTGGAAACTAATGCTTATTTCCATATTTTTATTTTTATTTATTTATTCCCAATTTTAGGCCGTCTGTCTCCAGACAACCCCAGGAAGATTCCACTTTAAAAGCCAGAACAATTAAATGTAATTACAGTTTTAGTAACTAGATGTGACCTGACTGTCAGATAGCAAACACTTGATATTACAGAGCAACCTACTTTTCTATGTGGAGCTAATAGGCAGGTCACTATCCTGGTCTACCATTAAGAAAAAGTCTGGTCTACCCAGTGCTTTTTTTCTGGGGGAACACACCGGAACAGAGTTCCGGCACCTTTTTTTCCTTAGACTTCTTTTGTATATTAGTATATCTATGGTGCGCATGCGCAATACGACGGGAGTTCCGGTACCTTTTTTTTTTTAGTTCCGGTACCTTTTTTTTTTAGAAAAAAAAGCACTGGGTCTACCTACTATCACTACTGTAGCAACAAGCTCATTAGGGAATGTGGTAGACCAGGACCTCTTTAAGATGACCAGCAGATTCAAGACAGATGTTTTGATAGTGGCAATGGCTTTAGAGAGATTCTGGTGTATAACTGTTTTTAGAGATCTTGAAGCTGCTTCTCCTAATGGCCTGAGGGAGACGCTGGAGGGATAAATTCCTACATGACCTGAAAGCAACCAATAGATCTGAGCAGATTTCAGTCTCTTCTGCATTTTTACCATAGTTGCATTAAATACGACACAAATTGTGCATATAATAAAACTTCTATCAGGAAAGGATGGCACTTTGCCCTATCCAATCAGACAAAGCCAAAATTAACTGACCTTGATTGTAGGCTGGGGATGAAATGAAGGCTATGTTAAGTAGACATGTCATTGAAGTAGATGCCATTGAAGGCATCTTTGAGCCAAAATAGATGTTAAATGTGCCCTAGGGGATGTTGCATTTTATTTTTTTTAAACTCAAAAATTCTAATAACTAGAGAGGAAATAACAGTGTTTTCTTCTTTCTGAAGCTAAAGGGTTACAGGAATCATTAGTTTCTTGCACCAGATGAACCCCAAAGCTAGAAAGATCTCATGAAGCATGTTGATTAGAGAGGATTGGACCATGTGCACAAAAAGGGGATTATTTCACATCTGATAAGAATATGAGGTTAGAGAAAGGGATGCTGAGATAACCTTCAAAATGGAGAGACACTCTATAGCACCTTTCTTTGAAATGCAGTAAAGCAACTTTGATTTGTGAGAGGTGCCCCAACCCTAATTGTTATTTTAACAAGCTGCTCCAGTACTTAATTGCTGAAGGAGAAGAGATTTAAAAAAGCAGTCATGACACATCCTTGAAATCTGTTGCATTTCACCAATGACATAAATTCTATAACTATTTAAGCTCCTTGACAGACCTCTGGAACCTTTATAAAGAATCCCATCCCACCATGAGGAACTAGAGAACACAAGACATTTGAATTACCTATTTTAATATTAACTACTTAAAGATCTATAACTAATTTTAATCTTATGGCATCCTCCCACTGTATCTGCCATTATACAAAATATAATAAAGTATTTAGAAAAATAAATCCAAACTGTCATTTCTTAAATGCAAGGAACCACGGACTAAGTGGCGAAATGAGGTATTTTTCCTCTTAGTTATAAGTCTGACATAAGTGGTTATCAATTTGGGTTCTGTATTTGCTGCATTGGTACATTCCAAATTGGAATTTCCAATCAGTCGTGGGATTCTAAATTTTCCCCCACCGGTTCTGTGCGCGGGGCTTGGTGGGACATGTAACTGAGTGGGCGTGGCCAACTTGACATCACTCACCGCAAGGTGGGGCAGCACCTTGCTGTGACTGACAAGTTGGCCACGCCCACTCAGTCACATAACTGATGCTACAAAATTAGGTTGATTTCCCGCTCCTTCCCCTCACCCTTGGGCTGACATATACAGGCATCTAACAGCGCCGGAGGCATCCTGCAGGTCCTGGCACTGTGAGAATCTGTTTCTTTTTCTCCATGCATGCCAAGAAAAAGGCTGCTGCTGGCAGGACTCGCGCCTCGCCCACATGCCAGCTCCTCGAAGAGATCCCAGTCCCAGAGCTGTGACATCTGTGTGTGTGCATGCTAGCTCATGCTAGAAGCAACCATCCAGTTCCCTGTATTCAAGCTGGGCGGCTGCTTCTTCTCTCTCTCCTCCTTCTCAGAGCAGAGCTAGTACATACACACACACAAGATACTGGGATCAGGACCTTCTTCAAGGAGATGCTGGGGCGGAGTGCAAAGGATCTGAGTGAGCCTTTCTCTGCTCCTAGCCTTTCCACCCTGCAAAATCCAAAAGATTGGCTTTGCGGGAGGCAGCATCAGCAGTAGTGGCCATAGGCAGCGTCAGAGGAGGGGATCCCAGGAAAGGCACAGCAGGTTGAGGGGAGGGTGGCAGGGGGGGAAGAGCAGCTGGGCCTCCTGCTTCTGCTGCCCTTTCCCTTAGAAAACTTTGCTGGGCCAGGACGAGCTGGGTTGCCTTGTGATGGCCACCCCATGGGAGCTTTGTTGTTCCACCAGCTGAAGCCTGAAGTTTAGTTTCTGGCGCACAAAAGAGAATAGAACGAAGCCTGATGGGCTCACTCAGTAGTTCCACAGTGACAGTGCAAAGCAGTGATGCTCGGACCGGGCCGGGGGAGGTTTCCTGAGCCTCTGAGTGAGCCCATCAGGCTTTGTTCTATTCTATTCTCTTTCACGTGCTGGCAGAAACTAAACTGCAGGCTCCAGCTGGTGGAACGACAAAGCTCCCAGAGGCTGGGCCAGACTTCGGTGCTTTGCGATGGCGATCCTGCAGGAGCTTTGTTGTTCCACCAGCTACAGCCACCCCAACTCTCCCCCACAATTGCCTCACAGCCAATTTTAAACTGCTGCGAGGCTGTGGATGCCACATGCCACCCCAGCCACCCATCCCTCACCCCGGCACTAAGCTCGCTCCAGGAAAGAGCTAAGGACCCCTGGCCTTTGCCTCCTCAGTTCCTTCCCGGAGGGAGCTTCACTTTAGTGCCAGAGTTTTAAGAGCATGGGGACTTTCAAAGCTGCTGCAGAGAAGCGCTCAGGAGCAGTTTGAAAGTTTCCGCTGCTGGGGCGAAGGAAGGCTGCTCTTATTAACGCTGGTACTTGGTAGGGGTTGCCATGGAGTGAGAGCCCCTCCCAAGTACCAGTGTTAATAAAAGCAGCCTTCCTTCGCCCCAGACAGCACAAACTTTCTAGCTTCTCTGCAGCAGTTTCCTTCACTCTGTGAGATCCGCAGCAGCCCCTTCCAAGTACTGGCATTAATAAGAGCAGCCTTCCTTCATTTCACTACCTTCACTACCTGGCAGCCACCGTACGCTGCCCCAGCCCCTCCTGCCATGTGGAAGTGTCTGGGAAGCCACGAAAGCCACCATTGCTTCCCAGGCAGCAGTGGCTGCCTGGGAGCCACCGTACGCTGCCCCAGCCCCCCTCCATCCCCGCAACCATGTAGAAGCCCAGTCCACCCTCCCTGCTCCGGAGCTTACCTAGCTCAGGCAGGGCAAAGAACCGGGTGCCCTCTTCTTTGGCTCGGGGAAAGAAGCCTACAACCATCGGCTCTTTTTTGGCGGGAGAAGACTGCAAGCTTCTCACACCAAAAAAAGAGGCGGTGGCTGCAGGCTTCTCCTCTGAAGTGAGTCCCATGGGGGTGGGGCAACAGGGTGATCACGTGGCGGGCGGAGGGACCAGCTGAGGCAGGGCAGAGCTCTCTGCAGTGCCATCAGCTGAGTTTTAAAAAAAATAAAATTTAGGGCCGGGGCAGGTGGGCAGGGGCAGGTGGGCAGAGCCAGCCAGTGGTGACTTTTACTGGTTCGGCGAACCCCAGGAAATCAGTGCTACTGGTTCCTGGAAAATGGTGCGAACCAGCTGAATATTACCACTGATTCCAATTAATATGTGTTTCCCCCCCCTGCAATTGGATATCACCTACAACTACCAGTCAAAAGGTAGCTCAACTTCATACAAAGCTATGGATTGCTTAACTATGATTTAAACCAACTTGGCTAAACCAAAATGATTTAAACCAAGTTGCCTAAACTGACTATGATTTAAACCAAGCTGGAATAAACCAAATTGGCTAATTAATGCAACATAAAAGTATGGTATATAGACTTCTATAGCCAGGCCACACAGCTCAGATGATGGCTTAGCAAAATCTGTTATTCCATCCATTGACTATTTTGTCTTTTCATCCTCAATGGATTTTTTGTATATGACAACAATAAGACAAGAACATAGAGGAATACAAATAGAAGGTGATATCACACATTTGCACAATCATAATTTCTGAAAACACTCTTTTCTTAGTAAAAACATTGTCAGTGCTCCAAAATATAGTATTACTAAACAAGAAGCACACAATTTTATCAAAATTTTGGTCAAGCCTAATTCAAGCTACATTCTTAGGATCACACCATTTATCTTCTCAGAGTTTATAAGATATCTGAAGTGTGTTACAAGACTGGGGAGGATTTGCTGGGCGGGGAGGGCGTTTCTATGCAGTCATTGATTTTGTGTGTTGCGGTCTTGAGAGGAATTATAATCTGTGGAGTCTGTAGGCAGAAACACGGCCTTCCTCATTTTTACAGACATCACAGGATTTCAAGAACTTAACACGTTACAAGGCTGATCTTAAATCATCATCTTTCTGGATGTATTTGGAATGGAACAAACACTTGTAAGATAGAAGAAATTCCAACAATGCTAAGAAAGCATTAACAAGTTTTGGATACCTCTGCATGATACCAAGTCCGCCTTTCCTAAACACATTCACTTATAGAGCACTCTGACCTAGTTGGTGTTCTCCAAAGTCCTGTTTGGGTCCCTGCTTACCCACCTGAAACCTTGGATCATCTTTGGAGGCCTTCATTTAGAAGCTTCCACCAAGCAAAGCAAAATAAATGGGTTCAAGGAAGAAGATCTTCTCAGATCGGAGGCATCATGGAAAGTCTTCCCAGGGGAGGCAACCTACATCACTGCTTTTTGTCACCAGGCAAGAATGTTTCCTACTGTCCCAGTTTTTTCTATAGTTGGGTTTTAAATGATACTCTGTAGTAGAAGTGAATTCTGTGTATTTTATATCTTCCTTGCACTCTTTATAATTACATTGGATTGTTTCCATTCCTAAAATGTATGCCCTGCACTGGACATAATATCAAAGTACAATGATTGCTTCCTGTGATTTGGAAATTATACCTTCTTGACAAAAACTAAAATTGCTTTTGGTTTAGCTACATTGTTCTTAGATCATATTCAGTTTGCAATCCACTTTCCAACTGTTTAATCTTCATTTTGGTGATGGGGAAGACTAGAAATACATAACTAATACATGTCAGAAGTTGCAGTCACAGCCTGTCTAGAGAGAGCCGGGCTAAGAAAGGTTGTTTCAGAGCATTTCCATTAAATTTATTTATTTATTTATTTATTTATTTATTTATTTATTTATTTATTTATTTATTTCAATTTATACCCCGCCTCTCT
>JANHGC010001801.1:57100-67104 GCA_027560395.1 Boaedon fuliginosus
CACCTCTCCTCTGTGAGATGCACTGTCTTCTGATAGTCTCGGATTCAAGGTGTTAGTGATGAAGGTGTTAGTGATGACTTTTAAATGTCTCCGTGGTTTAGGACCAGGTTACCTGCAAGACCACCTTCTCCTTCCGCATCCCTCCCAACGCCCTGTGAGATCTCACAGGGTTGGCCTTCTCTGGGTCCCATCAGCTAAGCAGTGCTTAGGTACACAGGGTACATGTGGGTACACAGGCAAGGCCTTCTCTGTTGCTGTGCCAGCCCTCTGGAACTAGCTCCCTGTTGAAGTTCGGACCATCCCAAGCTTGTTTATCTTCCACCGGGCTGTAAAAACCTGGCTTTACCAGCAGGCTTTGGGCCCTGTATGAATGCAGTGTATTATGCAGTTGAGAGGATCATTTTAAGTTTGTAGAGTATATATTTAACTGTTTGAATTTTTTGTGAATTGTATCTTGTATACGCTGTAAGCCGCCTTGTGTTCCCTCTTGAGGGAAGAAAGGCGGGGTACAAATTCAATAAAACTCAAACTCAAACCCAAAAAGTAATGGTGTGGGCACATCAAATAGTTCCAGCCAGCTTTCTGAGGATATTATTACAGGTAGATATGTTGTATAATAAATTGCAACAATGACTTTTAAAGGTTAATGTTTGGTCCAGTGTAACACCAAGGTAATGTGGCTTTTCGCAATGCACCACTTCATCCCAGATAATATTGAGTCTCCATTTGGCCTGCCTGTTTTGGGAGATGGACTGCACAGACATTTTTTTGTTTTTCAGTAGTTAGGTTTTAGCCTGTTCTCATTATAGTATTCTGACATATTCTTAAGAGCCAGAAGTTAGTTCCCCGAGTAGTAAGTGCCAAATCATCAGCATAGATGTAAGACAATGTATTAGGATCAATAGGTTGAGCATTGGTGTGTATATTGAATAACAGGGGGCAAGAACATTCCTCTGTGAAAAACCATGTTGCTGGGCTCTCCACCAGTTCTTTTTTCCCTAGAAGGCAATGAAAAATCATCAATACATTTAATCAAAGCAAGATAATGTATGATATTATATAATTCCAAGTTTCCTGTGATAGTGTCATAGGCTGCAGATAAATCCACAAAAGCAGCTCCTATGATTAGACCTAACTGAAAGCCATCCTCTATGTGCTGGATTAGTTTAAATATCTGGCCTGTGAGGAAACCAGCTTATTGAAGAATAAGAGTTGGTTCAATGACCGGAAACATTCTATTTAATAGAACTCTCTCATGAGTTTGAAAGGATGGCAAAGGAGGGAAATTCAACAAAAAAATCTTTGGGTCGTTCAGTTCTTGTCTGGGTTTCCGAAGTGCAATAAAATGGCTCTCCTCCAAATCTTCAGAATATAATTTGAGGCCACACATACATTAAAAAGTGGTAACAACCATTGCTTGGCAAAATCTCCAAAATGTTTATTTGTTCAACATGTCATTTAATCCTGCAGCTTTATCATTCTTCATATCATGAATTGCTGTTTCCAGTTCTTCTCTATCAAAGAGCGAGGTCAATATACTGGCCTCTTCTTCCATTGCCCTTAGGAACCTGTCGGGTCAAGCTGACAAGTCAAGCTCCTGAAGGCTATAGTTATGGTTTTTATTTTCCCAACATTTCCCATTATAAATATTATAGATTTTCAAACTTAGAAAGCTCAAACATTATTGCTTTAAATTAATTCATTGCAATTGCACCATTCAAGTGCATATTGCTGTTTTTGAAGCCATCAGCTTCAACTTTCAAAGGGATCTTTACAATATTTTTAAGAAAAAAAACACCCTTGGGTCTTAAAATGCTGCCAAATCTTAAAAGCCATATAATATAATATTAGCTTTAGTATGAAGGAAAACGGCAATTTATAAGGGATACTTAAAGTTTCCTTTCATAGCAAGAAAGTTGGCTCTCCACTTCAATTGACAACTCACCATCCTCTTTTCAACTAATCTGATAGCCTTTCAAAGAAACAGCCTTACCACAGGTTAAGTTTGACAACACAACATAAAGACAGAGAATAGCATCACTGGCCATCCGGTGTGGCCCATCATCAAGATCATGACCATGATATTCCACTTAAAGACTTTTTGTTGTTAAAAAAATGGGCTGTGTATTAAATTACTGTTGTCAACTCCTCCCTTATAGAGTCTTTAATTTTTATGAGTGCACCTGCCAGTATTGAGATAATAAGCATGTAGCAATGCATGTCAGCAATTTTGAAAACTTCCCACACAAAAGAGAACTTGCCATATGGCAAAGCCTAAGATGCAGGGAGGACAAAGAAGTTAGAATAGAGCCGGAAAGGGAGTGATCAGCGTGGCTGGTAACTTCAAGAGAAAAGCCAGACTCCAGCCAGTATTTATAGGACAAACATAGATGCTTCATGGACATGCTGGGAAGGCATAAATTAACTTTAGAACATGGGGATATAATCAGAAGAACTTTTCCTTCAGAAGAAACCTGAAAGGCCTGAAGGAAACTGACTTAAATAAGGGCCCAAGAGGGAAAGAGATGCTATGTTGTGAGTGCTTGGGTGCCAGTCATAAAAGCTTTTATTTGCCTTGGCAGGACATAGAAGAATAACAACAACAATGCAGCGTGCTATGATTGAGCGTTTATTGTTGATTTTATTGCAATTTTCAATTTGCAACTATTGTAATAGACATATTTTAATCTGTTGCAAGTGAATTTGGGGAGATATCATTTGGTGTAGTGATTAGGGCAGCAGGTTGGAGAGACTGGGAGAATGAGTTCTAGTCCACTTTAGGCACAAAGCAGCTGGGTGACCTTGGGCCTGTCACACTCTCTCAGCTCTTGGAAGGACACAAAAGCAAACCACTTCTGACATCTTGCCAAGAAAACTGCAGGAACTTTTCCAGGCAGTTGCCAGGAGTCAATGCTGAAGGTGCACAAAGTAAATCTGGAGATCCATTTAATCAAAAGTGGAGTATATACATTTATATATACATTTATAAAAGGGTAAAATGGAAGTCGCTGAATATTTGAACCCAATATATATTATTGTATAAGTAAAAATGAAAAAAGTATGCAGAAAAACCTTCTGAGTTGTTCCTTCTATAGCAACACCAATTTACATCCACTAGAACAGAATAGAATTCTTTATTAGACAAGTGTGATTGGACACACAAGGAATTATTGGGTTTATAATGTACAGAGGCTATCCTCTGCCTTTGAAGTTCTTGTGGAATGCTAAAAAATCCATTTTTTTAACTATTGTTTTATATGATAGCTGAAATTTTTTTAGTCCTTAACAATAAACACCGAAAGCTGAGAATGTGAAAGACTAGTGTGGAAGAATAGTAATGAAGATAATAGAACTGAGAATAAATGGAAATTCAATTCCCAATGAAAAAGTAGTGATAACTATACATCAGGCCCGAGTGGATTGTACTCGTGCCTGATGTATAATGGACTCTCCATTATATTAAATTTGTGTTTTTTGCTCACGTATTTCAATTGTCATTCATTTCTACACTGTACTTTTTTAATGAAACACGAAGTTTCATTTATAAACAAGAAGAAGGTAAATTCTGTAAATGAAGAACAACACCAGAAGAGCACTCTTTAATTGCCCAGATTTGAACAAAACTGGTATGGTGTACTGACTAGATAGAAGGCAAGTTGTAAGTTGCTGGAAGGTGGTTCTGAGTGTTTTACATAAACAAAATATGCACTTAAAATAGCTTTTTTACCACCTTGGTGCAGATACCAATCAGTTAAATTTAAAAGTGCAGAAGGCAGAAGCAGCATGGGAATCACAACAACATTGGCTCAAATCCAGGAACATTTTATTTCTCTGGAATGGAAACAACTCATTCACTCTGAACATAAACTGCAGGTGGTAATTGTACATTCTCTCTCTTTAAAAAAGAAAAGCAAGTCTTTAATTCCATAAATTCCTGTCATAAGAAACCATTTTTTTTAAAAAAAATTGTACAACAAGCCTTTTTTTTCTTTTCTTTTTTTTTCTTTTTAAACAAAGCATCAATGTTAAAATGGATTCACCGGCTTCTACCACATTGTCGTCCGTGTATACCATGCAAAATGCTACATCTGCTTAACACATTTTACACATTAGCATTACAAAAGATTCAAAGGTTCATTGGTTGATTGATATTTTTAAGACATGGATTGTGACGCTCGTTCCTCCTCACCCCAGGGAACCTATAAAAAATAATTTAGTTCAAATGGACTAAATATGGGATTGCGTTCTAGCTTTGTACTTCAGTCAATTCCATAAGCAAGCCATTGGCCACGAAGACCAGCTTGTGTGGTTCTTATAGTTATAAGGTCATCGGGTTAGAAGTACCTCGGGATTTGTAAGAAGTCCAGCCTCCAAGCAGCAATAAGGAGTCTCTAGACTTCAATGATCCTCCATACTCAATGCTCATCCAGTCTCTTCTTACAGACCTCTTTAAAGGAGAATATTTTGTTCCTGACATCAGATGGTTCCTCTCTGTTATTAGTTCCATTTAAATCAGCAGATCTGCAGCAACTAAGAATTAGTTCTGGCTGAGCGCTAAGAGTAACCTACAGCTGAAGAACATCATTTCAGTCGGGACCAATTTCGCATGGATTTAGTCCTTTGTCCTTGGCTTCTTTGTACATCCTTTGGAAGTCTTTGAAACGTGGGGCACAGCCTAACCTGACCTCCCCAAAGTGCATGCTGCCTGTGAAGAGGAAGTCTCCCTCTCCTGGTTTTACCCCACATTGAAGCAGAGTCTTGATTTGTCCTTGCCACCGACCGCTCTCCTCAGCAGAGTTGAAGATCCTTGTTTTCTGCCTGTAGATTCTATTGATGTTTATACTGATAACAGAATCTTGCTGATCCTCCTCATTGACTACACTTTGGATGGTACCTCTGACAACTAGGAAGAAAAACAGGCAAAAAAAAAAACCAATTAGATACAGAGCTACCGTGATATCTACTTTTATGTGAGCATTTATCTTTGTCTTTAATATATATATGAGATTTTGGTTAACAAAATATTTACTCAGTGGCATTCTGGAAGAAAAAGAACGGCAGGACCAGATGTTAAGATCTCTCCCCCAAATGTGGCAAATTCTGTTGTGTTCTTAAAATTAAATTCTTATACCATTTGTGTGTTAAAATTATAAATTTCTGCATTGAAACCTTACATTCTGCACAAATAGTTTATGCATCTATACCGGTAGTAATATTTTTGAAAGGGTTTTGTTCCCTGTTTCAGGTACCTAAAACACATCCAGGAAAAGCAATTTTATAGTTTTATATGAGTACCTCTCCAGCTTCACTACATTGTTTGTTATTAGTGACTCCCCAAACTACAACTTTTTAAAATTAAAATTAAAAACAAACATGATGCAAAGTTGGATTAAGAATGGTCTGTTTTAAATCCATTTTTCAAAACTAAACAAAAACTAGTAATGGTGCCAAAAATATTGCATTCTGAATATATTAGTTCCTAACTCTCATAAATCTCCAGTCTGGGGAAGATCTATCTTACAGTAATGCACTGAACCACAGTTTAATTAAACTTCATATGTAAATATCATTAGATATTTCAGAGAATGTTAAAAAGTTAATAATTAGTAATGATTTGTAACCTGATGTCCAGATCACAATTTTTGAAATGCAATATTCCTATAGCAGCCTTCCTCGATGTATTTAACTCTAGATGTCCTGGGTTACCACTCCCCCAATCAACCAAGTTAAGGACAAATGTGAGACATCAGTTTGGGAAGCAAGGGGCTCAATGGCTCAGCAGTTAAAGACACTGAGCTTGTCAGCTGGAGAGCTGATAGCCCAGGTTCGAGACCTGAGCACTGTGTGACAGGGTAAGCTCCTGTTACTTGTCCCAGCTCCTGCCCACCTAACAGTTCAAAAGCATGCAAATGTGAGTATATAAAAAGGTACAACTTTGAGGGGAAGATAACAGTGCTCTATGTACCAGATGACCATAAGCATCTTTGGACAATACCGGCTCCCTTGGCTAAGAACAGAGAGGAGCACCAATCCCTAGAGTCGGAAACAACTAGACACGGAAACTTTTACTTTTACCAGTTCGGGAAATTTTCTGGTATGGATATAAGACTTAATACTGATGCGTGCTGTGCATCAATCCTCCAATGTAAGTCAAAGTATCTGCTCAGTGGAAAAACCAGTAAAATATTGGGAAAATTGGCTCTTTTAGGAATTGTCAATTGTTAAATCAACAGAAAAGAAATATATCATAAACTACCCTTCTCCAATTTTTTTGCTAACCAGGTATGTTGGACTACAATTGTGACAAAAGCTGGAAATTCTAGGAAGTATTAGTCCAACAGATTTGGAGCGTTAGTCCAACAGGGCTCACAATTGAGAAAGGCTACGATCCATGTTTAATCTACTAAAGTTTACTGCAATAATCTTGGGATTTAGAGCCACAACAGCTTTTGATTTCAGCTGTGTCTAAAACAACAATCAATCTATCCACTACAAAATTTTGTTTCCCTATAAAATAGGGAAATGAGTAGTATTCTCTTTATTAAACGTTCAATCTATCCACTGCAAAAGTTGACAAAATAAACAAACATATATTTTCTTCATTTGCATAAGGTTAAGAGTTCATCTATAAAGCTAGCATGAAGAAACGAGCAGTGTTTAGCTTTTGGGAAGTTTCAGAATACAATTACAAATATCCATGTGTCAAGGAACCTAAAAAAACCCAAAACAAAACAAAACACCTGGAGGGGTCAAAACACCTGGAGAAGACCAGTTTGCCTATTAGTTAAACAGGATAAGCCTCACTATTAAAATAAATGCCTACATCCAACTCACCCTAGAAATTTAAATCACATTCTATTAATGGCCAGTAACATTTACATTGAATTCTTTGGCATTTTGCCCTGAAGAAATACACACAGCAAGCCACCACCTGTCTAGGCAACATTTTCCATCAAGATGGAGCAAGAGCAATCCCACCACAATGTCTGGGTGTTGCATCCTCCTCCCTGTTCAGAATATGCCCCTATTATATCCACAATACTAATAGACTGTATTTATATCTGTAGCACATGTCCAAGACCAGACATGCCCAGCTGTTTCATTACAACATTTACTTTGGATTCCAAGCGTGGGAAAATTGCTTTAATGCTATTTCACTACCATAAAGAGGAAAACAGTTACCCCACAAGTCATACTAAGGAAAACCACTTGTCTCTTTGGGGGAGACATAACAGAAAAAGGGATACCTTTTGCTGGCACAGATCACTGTGTTTATGTCTATTTGAGATCTAAGCATTTCAGGCAGACAATCTTTGCAGGCAAAATGTAGTTGGAGAAAAATAATACATAATTCTACTGGATCTCTGCTAAACATACTGATAAAGTCTAACCATATCGTAGCACTTTCTATCTAGAGAGTCTACAGAAGAATATCTATGCGTCAAATGCTATTTTTTTAATGACTCAGAGAAGGTTATCTGAATTGAGTCTGTTTTGCTTTCAGGTTTTATAAAACCCTTCTCCCCAAACTATATTTTTAAAAAGAATAATGAAAAATTAGTCAGAGTTTTGGACCAGTGTAAAAGAGAATATTTTCTATTCCCGAAAAAGTTTTATTCACAGGTACTTTATTTCATTCTGTACATTTTGAGAAAGTCCTTCCTTTCTTATAGGTCAGGAGCCCAGTAAAATAAAAGAACCTGTTGTGGTTATTCCCTCCAGAATTAAGTATAAACTTCATCTTTAAAAGCAACAACTTCAACAGAAACAGGGATTTAGTTTTTATCAAGGGTCTATTTAGAAACATCAAGAGGATAATTCCTATTACTTGCTCCTAAAAACCTTTGAACCTCTACCACTATTACCACAGCCGGTCTCTTTCTTTGTCCATGGTAGAAAAGAACTAGCCAAACACAATGATTTAATTGAAGCTCTTCAGAGCTAAAACCCCATAAAGGCTTTTCCTCCCTTGTCCCCTTTGTACTTTTTGGATACACTTTGTTTACTCCAAAATGAGCAGAAAAGGGCTCCCTTGTTGGTTACAATCTGGGGCTTTCAGTTTGTTCAATGTTTGGTGAAGTTTCTGTAGGCCAAATCCAGCAGATTATCACAAGGGAAGAATGGGATTTTACAGAGCAATGGTGAACTCAGCCGTCATCCAGAAATCAAGGAAGCTTACCAAAGTCACTGGAGCAGACAGCCAAGAGAACTTCCGTGTCACTGCAAGGTCGGCAGGGAGCTGAGAATGAAACAAAGAATTGCATTTTAGTATCTCAAGAAGGTAAGTGTTCTACCCAGGAACATCTTAAAGGTCAACCTTAACGCACCATTCAATTCAGTCAGCAAATGTGTAGACCTTTTCTCTTACAATAATCCTTTGCTATCCATCTATATTCTACATGGAATTGTATCCCCTGGCAGAATAGTTCTTAACACCTTAAATTGGCAGGTGTTAACTTGTCAGGATAATCTTTTAAAATATAATTCCTCGAGAGTCAGCAACCAAAATATTCCTACAAATTACATACATTCAGAATTCGGGATCTTTGATTCTAGGAATTTATTCCAAGTATCAGGACTTGCAATAGGAAAAAAAATTATTCCTCATGATCTCAACAAAACTAGTTAAGACTGTTTAAAATAGGAACATAAATAAAGATGCAGCTGGTAGCCATGCCTTAAACATAAGATGTAGTTGAGCCTAGAGGAGACTACAGAGAGGACTTTTTTTTTTTAAGAGAATCATCTAGGAAAGAGACAGCAGCTGTTTTGTGCCCTTACACAGTAGCTTTTATTCATCAGCAGTTGCACCACAAGGCTGTGGGACAAAGCCAGAGGCAGTCTACACCTGCATCCTTGGTTTGTGAAGCTAGGCAGAGGTCTGAAGGTCACACTATACATTAAAGATACCATGTGTAGTTCCATGTTTTTCCCTTGGACTTTGTCTTAAGCTACAAAGTAAAGACTGTAGACCTGATACAGTTCAGTACCACAGCATATTGGGGACAGGGGGGTTAACCTCTCTTGCTTGGGCCACAGTTTCTCTGTGAAAGCTGCTTCTTCCTTCAGCATAGTAATTAGTGACTGAAACTAAAGAACCCATTCATGCTTACTTTCTGGCTTAAAAAAGACCAGTCAGCATACATTTTATGCATTTCAAGCCTCTGAATCCTCTTAACTCTTCCCTTGTTGTACTGCTTTAGGACTGCTGGCTTGGGAACCAGGAAGACTGTGAGTTCCAGTCCTGTTTTAGGCATGGATGTTGGCTGGGTGACTTTGAGTTAGTCTTTCTTTCTTAGGTCAACTTACATCAAAGGGTTGTTATTGTGGGGAAAATAGGAAGAGGAAGGAATATGAGATATGTTTGCTGCCTTGACTTACTTATATATATATAAAAGTTGGGATATTTTATTTGTTTTGTTTATCTAGCATATGACATATGATGGGATAAAAATAAGTAAATAAACTCTTCAATTGTTACTGATTTTTCATTTTTCTTCTTTAGGAAATCAACTTTGGCTCTCAATTTATCTTACTCTATTAAATGATCTTGTGACCGTTTCCTCCATTTTATTTTGGAGAGATTTGGGGTGGGGTTAGAAATACAATATATTTTGTGAGAGTTTAAGATTTTGTCCAATTGTCTGTCCCATTTGTAATGTGACCATCAGACATGAATAACCACATGTGTATAAAGTTCAAACTAGTTAACTTGATTGTTCTCTGCTTATAACGCAGGAATCTCTCCAGACTGGCAGTTTTCTTATGAGAAAGACTGGATAAGGCTCTAAAGCATTCAAAGGGAGGTGGGGTCAGACCCAGCCTTCTTGGGTTTCCTTGCTTGAGCCTCCCTCCCATTCAGGATAGTTACTCTCCAATAGTGAACTTGGTTCTATCAGTCCTTTCCAAAAGAGTTCATTGCTACGGCCAGGGGTGGGTTCCTACCGGTTCGCTGGTTACCCGCTTTGTGGGCGCGCTTTCTGAATGCCTGTCAAAAGCGCGCT
>JANHGC010001801.1:73665-84526 GCA_027560395.1 Boaedon fuliginosus
CACCCTCTAGTGGTGATTTTGCAAGTCTAATGAAGTGTGTGAAATTTGGGCCAGATTGGTGCACAGGTGTGGATTTGTATAGAACACATACAAACCCACACCTCTCTTTTATATATATAGCTAAGACACCAGTAAGCTAAGCTTAGTGACAATAGTAGGACAAGGTTACTTTACTTTAAAAAAAAGTAAGAGATAGGTACCCTGATGTGTTCCATTTTGTTTTACATTACAGTTCCCATCAATAAAAGCATGACCACTGTAGGGGCTCCTGAAAGTTGTTATTGCTGAATATCAAACAAGTTGCCTACACTTTTTTGATGGAGGAAGCACTCACATTTGCACACAGGGTGTTTTTTGTTACAGCTGTCTGAGTAAACAGAGGCTCTGCTTAATTACTGAATTCACATTCAAGCATCAGACAAATTCACAAGGGCAGATTCTAGATATAAACTGTGTGAGGGGGAGAAATACACTCTTTTGTTTATACTGAATCTCCTACTCATCTGCTTCACTGAATTAATACAAGCAACAGGTCTCTATACATCACATGGCAGATTAGATGTAGATTTCTTAACTTCTAGCATTCTGATGCTATTTTAGTTTTTTTTAAAAAAAAAAAACAAGAGAAAAATAATACATTATTTCAAATACTTCAAACTTCACCCAAAGTTCCAGAATGTTCAAATCAGGAAGACATTATCCCTGAAGAATATATTATTTATTTATTTATTTTATGAAATAAAGGAGCTATCAGATTCCTTCTGATTAGCCTAGCATGGCTTTTCTCCTATGAAATTTATTTATTAACCTCAAATTCTTTTTGATTTTTGTTAGTTTATTGCAAGAAAAAGAAAACATTAAGGGAAAAATCCACATTCTGAAAACCCAATATATAAAACTGTTTCAAAGGCAGAACTATGCCTCCTGGGATTACAATGTTTTTTATTAAAAGTGTTTATGGGTATTTCAGAATCCCCACAGGGTAGTAGCTTGGTGTCTGACAAGAAAAAAAAAACCCCAAACCTTATGTGAGCTAGCTTCTCCCACTTCCAACTTTATAGAGAAATAATCTAGCTTTTTGAGAAATACAAGCTAACTCATATTTGCCTTGATATTAGAGACCCAGAAATCACCACACGTAGGGAAAACACAGGAGACTATAGAAACCCAAGCTTGATTCATAATGTGCTACTTAGGCATGTCTCTTAAAAATGTTGCTCTAGTTTGGGGTGTGTAACTTGACCCTCCCCCCATTCTCATATGCTTCTCTAAAGCCTCTTCAACCACAGTTGTGAAACATTGGTAGTATAAAAGCCGAAGCTGGCAATGGTATCCAACCCTTCTCTGGCGAGATGGAACAATTATGTAAACGCTAGAGAGGTGGCTCTCAATTGCCAGGTGAAGAAGAGAGTGGCCAAATTTCCACTTATTTAAAAGGGCTTTATTCCTAGAGTTTATATATAAGTGTATGTAGGGTTTGATTTTCGTATTGTACAGTTGATGTATTTTATACACAAAATAGCTTCTAGCATTAAGCAGTGTTTTAAAGCTGACTGTATCCATGAGCTTCTACTGGAAGGAAATTCATGAAGTATTTGGAAAACTAAGATGTCTTACCATGCCAGGAATAAGTCTGACAAGTACCATGGCTCACCGCTTAGTATCTTGTAAGGATACTCTAGAGCAATGGTGGCAAACCTTTTCAGGCCCGCGTGCCGAAAGCAGCCCATGTATGCACGCGTGTGTGCCTATGTGTCCACCCCCTCTGTGCCTGTGTGATCCCTACACATGCACACATGTATCCAGCGCATGTGCACATGCTTCCTCTCTGCGCGCAATCTTCCCTCTTCGAAAAAACAACTGATCGGCGCTGCTGCACCAATCACCTGTGCTTCAGAAGACAGAAGGAAGGGCAGTATAGAGCCAGGGCAGGTGGGAGAGCCCTTTTGCAAACTGAAAATCATGGGAGGCATGTGCAAATGTGTGTGGGTGACAGCTCGCATGCCATGAGGAATGGTAAACTGGTATATAAGTCTAAGTATACACCACTGCCATACCCACTAAAACCCCTGACCTCCCAAAAGCTATCCTGTCAACTGTAACCCCTGGCCCCCCAAAAGTGCATACTCCTGCTCAAACCTGAACATCAAGTGGAACAAACCCTGCACATACAGCTCCTTAGATGACTATAAATGACTGTAAACTCTTAATAGTGTGGGAGGGATCAAAGATCCTGCTGACGTCTAAGTTGGTTTCATGTCGTTTCTGTTAAAACTCTTTCTGCAAAAGGATTAGACCCGCAGTTTCAATTAGGTACAAGAAATACCGAGGGGATGCATCCCAGTTTGGGATACATTTTTAATGTACAGTTTTAAAAGCAAAAGCTTTCACCAAAATCAGGTAAATAAGCATTAGCTATTTGAATGACCTGTTCTTATCCTCCTCTGCCATCCACCACAATTCATGTGTTTATTTTTGTGACATCAAAAGATACTCCAGGCATGGATCTATCTGTGACCCAAGCACAACTGTTCATGTTTGCCCACTATGACTCGATAAGCTTCCTGTTTCTGCTTCCTATTTGACACTGTAAAAATACAGGGGGGGGGAGGGGGGCTGGGTTACACACTAAAAGGCTCCAGTACGAAGTTAGTGAATCACAGACATTCTGCAGACCTGAACAACTTATTGCCAGTTTCTCAGTCCTTCTTCTAATTGTAGTTTGGCACACCGTGGAGAGATTACTACAATCTCCTTGGCTCACCAATTATTTTTAATTGGCATATCCTTGACTTCTGAACAGTGAAAAGAAATAGGCTTTTATGAAGCAAGCCTGAATATGTGATCCTTCAAGTGTTTTGCTTTTCCCACAAGGATTGCAGCAACATTTTTCTTGTAGACTGCTTTGTGCGGAATTCCTCCAAAAGACAGGGTAGAAATCATCATCTGACTGTCCATGGCCCACTGCTAAGGTTATATATTTACTCTGAGTTATAAATATATAACTCTAAGGTTATATATTTACCCTATTTACTCTGCTCTGGAAAAAAATCAAAGCAGATATAACATTTTTCATCTTGTTCAAATATTTCTGAACCCCAACAATAATCACATCTGGCAAGAGAAAAAGAAAGCGCTGAGGCATTGGTAGTGCCTGGAGCTTTAACCCACTGTCATTGTGATTGAAACTGTGTCAATAACAAGAAAGTTGCAGAGAAGCAATCCCAATGGTAAAATAGCTCATATGCAAGCAGTGCAATGTTGGTTTGGAACCAATTCATTTATGAAGTTCAAAGCTAATCATCTTAATTCACTAACCTCTCCCCATCCCCATTAATAGATGTCATTTATTATGACATCATACCATCTATCAGTGATGTAGCAATCAATGTGCTGTGTACACATGTGGTATTGTGGAACAATCACACGAACTAGTAGCTCTGAAATTGTGAGACCAGCTTAGGTAACATTTTCCTTAGGCTACTGTGAACCCTCCGAAGCTTGGAAGCATATTTTATTGCTTCCTGACTCAAAGAACCTTCATTTCAGAAACTAGAAATTCCATCTATACTAAATATTCTTTTTGATAGAGCAGAGAGGGAAAGTCTTAAAATGCAAGGAAGAGGAACGGGGGAAGGTACAATAAAGTAGCTCACCACAAGTTTCCTGTCCTTTAGTACATAAAAGTTCTTATCTGGTATTCTGCTCCAGCACAAAAATAACTTTCCATTGGCCTCTGGTATCAGGACAATAACAGTACAGCAAGCACTGTATATATTAACCCAGGCTGGAACCCTGCCAGTAAAATGTCTCAACCTCATATGGAATCCAGATTGGAGTGGAATTGAATTAAATGACTAGAAGCTGGTTAAACTTAAACTTGGAGAGCAAGTTGGTGAAAAAAAGATCAAAGTGTAAGTAAGCCTTAAAGGAAGCTTTTTAAAAGAACCTAAGCAATATTTTATATGTTGTTCCTAAAAAAAGGAATACGTGTGAGAAGGCATGAATCTGGGCTCATTTCAGGTTTGTGTCACTTAATGGTGCAATTTATGTAACATTTAAAGCTATAGTCAATGTTCAAAATAATCCAGGGCCACCACGAAGTAAGACAGCACAATCAGAGAGAAGAAACTCCTGGAGTAATTTCTTCCAAAATTTAATGAAAACTGCATGACAAAGTGACCTTAGAGGACATACTCCTCTGGGTCACTTTGACAACAGAATATTCTTGACAACAGAAAGTCAGAAAACTCTGCCATTCTTGTACCTATCTGTTATTTGGCCATTCTAGTGTGGTTGGGTACTTTCTACTGGTAGTTGTAAGCAGTTGGGTAACTCAAGATCTGGTAATTTAAATTCTAGAACTAAGATCAATTAAGCTTACACTGATATCCTTATAAGCTTACAGAAAGAGCTGCAGTTAGCACTGGAAGTGTCTGCCTCTGGCAATTCTGCTCAGTGCTTTCCTAATAACAGAAACTGTTGTGTGTTTAATCACAATCTTATCTGGATTCCTGGATAAGCTTGCAAAGAGCTTTTCAATGGCTTATATTCCTTTCAGACATCTGAATGAAGTGCACAGAGATCTCTATTAGCATCCAAGTACATACCAATTCTGGGGACAGGGCTTGTATATGTCCTGTCCTTCCCCATTCAACTCTAGTCAAGTGCAGATAAATGTCTTCAGTCTGTCATCTTAATTGTAGTATAATCCTACTGTTTACTCAGTTTTAAGTCCCACTGAGATAAGCACTAAAATATGAAATTTATTAAATTTATAAGTAAATTTTATACATCAAGCCAATAAATGGAACTTGAGGCTCAGTTTGAAGACTGTATGCCCATCCCATTTCATGCATAGCCCAATCATCTTCAGATAACAACATAATGTAACAGTTTCCTTTCTCAAGTCATTATATTCCATAACTTTTAGTGATCAGAGATATAAGCCTTCGCCAGTGTGATCGATCCCCAGACTGATTCTTCAGCTGTTGGTATCCCACTGATTTCTCTAGCCTTCTTACTTGGTAATGACCAGAATGCTGATCTAACCTCCGGTAGATCATTTAAAGAGGGAATAAGTTCTTTTCTAAGGTATCAAAGTAGACATTCAATTGTTCTAGGGGTTAGGGTTAGGGTTAGGGTTTGGGGGCAGAAGAAAAATGGTGAAAGAATATGAGAGGATAGAGTCACTTGTTCTAGCTTATTTTAAAGCAACCTAGGCCCCTAGAACCAGCTTTGCAGAGTTTTGTGAGCCAGACATAATGATCTCTTTACAAAAAGCTGTATTTTCAGCTTCAAAGTATGTTATATCCAAAAGCAGTGGCAGGAGGGAAAGTCTCCTTTCCCAGTGATGGATCCTTCTATAAAATCAAATATTATAATCCATAAAAGAGGTCTTTCTTTCTGGCGCTAATCTTCCACATAGACTAGCTGGTTCTGCCAGTATTTGGAAAAACGTGATACAGATTATTGGAAACATAACCCCATAGCCTTATTTAAGAAAGAAGTCCAGTCAGTCCTAAACTACCACTGTACTTCTTGTATAGTTCTTTTTTTATTGAATTGGATAAGATGATTTGCTCTCCGTACAACCATCCAGGAAAGAAAATTTTTAAGATGATGTAATCCTATGGAATTATGCAGCCAAGTGGTTGGAAGAGCCTCAGTGGCACAGTGGTTAAATGCAGCACTGAAGCCAATCTCTGCTGATGTGTTCAGCAGATTGTCAGATCGAATCTCACCAGGCTCAAGGTTGACTCAGCCTTCCATCCTTCTAAAGGTCGGCAGAATGAGGACCCAGATTGTTTGGGGGCAATAAGCTGACTCTGTAACCGTTTGGGGGCAATAGGCTGACTCTGTAACCGTGTTGTAACGGTCTAATAAGCAGTATATAACATCTGAGTGCTATCGCTATCCATGTTGTAAGTCCCCCAGAGTCCTTCGGGAGTTGGGCGTCATAAAAATATAATAAATAAATAAATAAAAGTGGGCAATTAACCTTATAACGAATACATATTCCTATTAATTTACTCTGCTTTTACAGCTCAGGGCTAGTACACTGTTAAAGCAAAAGAAGAGGATCAATAATAGAAGCGCTCAATCAAAATCAAAAATTATCCATACTTCTGCATTTTTGCATATTAACATACCTTTGATTTCTGATTCATCACTGGGAGTTCCAGCATCTCTCTGTTCAAACGAGTCAGCTGAAATGCTCCTTTCTCTCTTTCCTTTCCCTTTTGACCCATTGCCGGCTCCATTCTTCAACCCCATGCTTCCTCCTTGTCCTGGAAGCACTTTTGGTGTATGGGCCCCACTCTTGGGATCGCATGGAGAAGGCTGGGATTGACCTGTTGAACCCCCCTGTTTACCCTGATTGGAGAATTTAGAGTCCAGTTGGGGGTTGCCGGATGGGGACATCACTGTAGGGGGGCGGACCATCACCTCCTGTTTTGACTTAGGACTACTGGCAAAGAAAGATGAAGAGAATAATATACAATACAATACAACACAACACATAATAATACACACACTGACTTACTCAGCAGTTCCTTCTAACTCAGTCTTATTATATATTGTGGAAACTCCAAGAAATTAATTTATTATATGCTTATTGTTCAGCTCCTGTTTTAAAAAGTGCTTTGAGAGAGTTACTAAGTTGTTTGAGGCATTATTACTTTAGTGAAGAGAGCAAGATAGCAACCTCCCAGATCCTAGGAACCAGTCAGTCACATGAGGACGTACCTCTTTGACTTCTGTCAATAAAGACAATGGTTTCTATGTACAAAGACATGCCTCACATTAAGATCAGCACAAAGTAAATAACAAGACACCATAAAGTTTACAAAACCACCCCTCTGGATTCAAACAGCTCAACCTTCAGAAAACATAGCTCAGAAATAATTGTTCTACTTAGAAAATTACATTAATTGTAAATTTCTACCTTAAATTACTTTTTAACTGATAGATGCAAATGTTATATCACACAGTAATAATTAAAAGATTGGATCCAGATTTTTTACTTTATATACTCTTCATGGAGCTAATGTATAAATTGTTTCAAAACTACACCCAATAGCCGCTATATTTAATAATTTTTACAGAGCGATATTCCAAATTGGGGAAAACATCCCTGATAATGAAAATCAGTCTGGAACACCATTTAAATTCTCTTAAAATTTTAGTTTTCATATGAGTACAATACTTTTGGGAGTTATAAAAATCAGTCAGTCACTGAATAGAACATACCAATTAATTCCCAAATATGATAAAATTAGAATCAGCAGTAAGACAGAAAAAATTCTTTGCATTCACATCTACATGGTGTTCATTAAAAAATTATTACTTCAGCAGAATAGGCATCATTGAACCAAATTACTTGTGGTTTACTATTCTTCTTTTTAATAAATTTGGAATAAAGTTCAGTTTTGAATAGACTGTGTTTTTACTAATATCAATAAATATAAATATAAATGTTTCCTGATATTTATTCTGCCTTCCCACTCTCCTAAAAAAAATAGAATGGCATGATGGCTGACACATTGATTAGATCTATCATTTCTCATAAAATATACCTAGCAAAAATTACACCAGAGATTCACAATGAAGACTAAAAGGAAAATCAAGTATTATGCCTGAATAAGAAATGAAATTCAAAAGAAAAATAGAAAGCCCTTGAGAAGAAATGAACATAGTTCTCATTGTGTTCCACGGAGCTCAATAAAATTTAAGAGTGCTCAGCAGATAAAACATATACTGAAATATTCAATAATTCATATTTATTTAGCAGTTACATAGCATAATCACGTCTTATCTAAAGGCCAATGAACAATTCTTACCTCTGGGCATTTCCTGATGGGGAATTTCTCACTTTGGGGTTACTGGAATGCATTGACAGAAATCCTAAGCACACAATTACACACACTGACAGGCTCTTGTCAAGTCCTTCTGTTGCTTCTGGCTGTTGTGAAACACTTTCTGCCACGTGCTTTCCTCAGTGCCACTGGCCTACTTGTCTTTCTCCTCCGTGCTTCTCTTTTCTGCTGCACTGGACCTTTTCCTCTTGCAAATCCAGCATTCTCCAAATGAGTGACTCCTGCTTTTGTAAGGAAGTCTCTCATCTCCAGGGCGAACTACGCAAACCAGTCAAAAACAAACAGAGTAAAAAAAAATAGTCTAGAACTATTTGAGATTAATACATGGCCATTTCTCTTATCTTTCAATTGAAAGGGAGAAATGAAAGATTTTAATCAGATCAAACATAATCACATATCCCATCCTTAAGTGAAATGCTTATATATTTAAAAGCAACCATCTGGTGTGCCCTATCTATCCAAGAAGGAAGAGTTTTTCTGCAATCAAATGTAAGTTTTTAGGAAAAAATACATCATCTATGCCTTGTTTCGTATCAACCTGAGCCTTCAAAAAATTCTATGTACCCTACAAGGTTCATATAACTATAGATTTTAAAGAACCTTCCTGAATTAGACAACCTCTCAGCATACTGGAACTACAATTTCTCAAAACCCAAACAAGCACATCAAAGGACTTGATGTCATGGCCAGCTCAGACTCAGTACTAACTGTGAGCAGCCAGTCCCAGCATTGCCAGACAAATTGCTGTCTGAGCAGTTGCAGGCAGAGGAGGCTGAACCATTCACTAACCAGTTGTCATTAGTCTCAGAAGATGAGGACTCTGAGTGGCCAGCCTCTCGGAGACCAAGAGCTTGCTCTGCAGGGAGGATAGCAAAGAGGGTTCTGCCAGTCTCTTCTCAAGAAAGGAATTTTGCCTTTCCAAACAAGCAACACATGGTTTGTAAGAAGAGCAGCAAGCTCAAACCCCTCCATTGGCAATATTCATTACCTTAGACACGGTTGCCTCTCAACTTGAAATTTTGTAATCATGATTCTGGACTGGGACTGGCTGATGATGCTGCTGCAACATTAGGACTCTTGGACTTTGCCCAACCACTCTTGTGTCTGCTGTTTTGGATTTGGCAAGCTTGCTGGGCTTTGGGGGAACTTGATTTTTGCCGGTGTGCATGTGTGTGTATATGTGCACATTTGCACACACACATTTCCTTGAAAACCTCCTATCAAATTTTGCAATTCTCTGCATGTTTGTGAGTGTATGTTTCTGAGATAGAACACCTGGAGTTCCGACCCATCTGGAGGATTGATTTACAAGATCAAAATTGGACCATATTTTAGAAAAACTTACATGACAGAAGAGGAAGAGAAAGGGAGAACCTGTATAGGGACACTTCCTATTTTCTTCTTAATAATCAAAACCAGCCTTAAACCATAGTACTAATTTCTCTGATATTGTTCAAATGTATACAATTTCCACTGAAACTGCCAAGTTTAGAGTTGCAGCACCAAATGTTGTAACACACACAGACACACACATATCTACACAATGATGATTTTGTGCCATCGAGTCATTTGCGATTTCATATAGATTTTCTCCATAATTATTGTCCCTAACCTGTTCTTTCAGGTCTCCCATTTGCATCCAATATAATAATTAAATATCTGATTAAAAATATTTATTCTCATGCCAGTTTGGTGCATTTGTACATGCAATATTTAGGGAGGCATGATTCATTCTTATCAAAGTACCAACTTAAAATATCTCTAAGGACATGCTATAGATATAAATATTTGCTTGATGCCAATTATTCATTAATACGGAATATTATTATGCTTTATGACACTGTATCAATATATTATTACAAGGCAGCACAGAAACATCATCTCATAGTGATTGTAGGAGTTTTCACCACATTGTTCTTCCTTGTAATGCTTCCTGGTATCTTTCTTCATAAACCTATCCCTTATTCCCTCCATATTTGACAAAGGATCACCATATGAAGGCAAAGCATTAAGATTCAGCGGCTGATTGATTGCAGTATGAAAAAAGAAATTTGAGTTAGGTTCATTATATTTCTATTGTTTAAGATAGTACAAGATATGCAATCTCATTTTTGGTGTACAGAAAAGCTTTAAATAAAATGACATACAAATAGCTAACCTTTGCTTAACTACGGTCAGTGGGATTAGCGGCTAGCTCCCTAAGCAATGTGGTTGTAAAGCAGAAGTCACATGACCATGTCAAGTTACAATGGCAGTTGTGGCAATCCTAGTTTCCGTTGTAATACGCATTCCATGTGGTCAGCAACATCCTACAGTTATGTGATCGTCATTTGTGACCTCCTGACATTTTTTCATTTGACATGCTTGTTGAAAGCCAGCAGTGAAGGTCACAAATAACTATCAGAGGAGACTACAGGAATATTGCAAAGGCTGCAAGTGCAAGTAAGTCTCCTTGATTACCGCTGTTGTAACTTCAAACAGTTGCTGAACAAGTGATTGTTCAACAAGGACTATGTGTACTGGAATTGTTCTTTCTTTTTCCAAGGCCAGATATAGGCTGACAACTCTTTCACTCAACATATTTGGCAAAATACATTAATGTCCATCAATGTAAGGCATGAAAAACCAGGTTCATATGTGAAGATTTAAATTAACTGATTTAATTCTAGGTCCAGAAATCTTCCCAACTAATGATCAGCCTCTGGTTAGAATTAGATAATTCAAGGTTATTAATTTCCTTGTATTCCTTGTATTACCTTCCTAGGTAACAAATCTAAACTAAGCCCTCTTTTAACTCTTCTTCTGGCTCTGCCAGTCCTTCTCTTACAACTACCGGTAATTAGAATAGAATAGAATTTTTTATTGGCCAAGTGTGATTGGACACACAAGGAATTTGTCTTTAGTGCGTATGCTCTCAGTGTACATAAAGGAAAATGATAATAATAATAGGGTACATTCGGCAAGGATCATGAGATGAGACACTT
>JANHGC010001801.1:84626-95219 GCA_027560395.1 Boaedon fuliginosus
GAGTGCTATTGCTATCTCTGTTGTAAGCCGCCCAGAGTCCTTCAGGAGTTGGGCAGCATAAAAATGTAATAAATAAATAAATAAATTGATGCTGGACCACAGGCACTTGGAATAATAATAGTAAGACATAGAATTTCTACATTAGTATTTGAGAAAGAAATTGGACACATTCATTCAGGAAAGTACACTATTTACTGCTCAGGACACAAAAAGAAAAAAAAACATTGCTTTCATAGTCAGGAAGGTTATAACAAAGACAGGTAGTCCTCGACTTATGACCACAATTGAGCTCAGCATTTTTGTTACTAAGCAAGACAGTTGTTAAATGCATTGTGGCCCCATTTCGTGACCCTTTTTGCCACAGATTTTAAGTGAATCACTGCAGTTGCTAACTGAATCATGCGATTATTACGCAAATCTGACTTCCCCCATTGACTTTGCTTGTTGGAAGGCAGCTGGGAAGGCTACCAATGGTGACCACATGACCCCAGGATGATGCAACTGTCATTAATATAACCCAGTTGCCAAGTGTCTGATCACATGACTAGGAGGATACGGCAAAAATCCTAAGTGTGAAAACTTGCCACAAGTCACCTTTTCCAGTGCCGTTGTAACTTTGAATGGTCACTAAATGAATGGTTATAAGTCGAGGACTAGCTGTACTTGAATACAACATGCTCAGTGACTGAATAATATCAATTAGACTTCATGGAAAATTCATTAATATGACAGTTATCCAAGTTTATGTAGATGCAAAAAAGAGAGAATGAGCTTTATGGTAAAGTTCAATCTGAAATTGACGGAACAGGCAAACACGTTGTAACTGGGGGCTAGAAAAGGTTGAAAAGAAAAGGAAAAAAATGGGGTTGGTTTCTGCTAATTCAATGTTGTTGTTTTTTCATTGTTAATAGAGTTTTCAAACAATCGAAACAACACTTTTATCCATCAGAGGGAGTACACAAAAATCAAATTGACTAATTATTGGTATAAGAAAGTGGAAGAGCTTTATTATAACAGCAAAAATGTGTCCTGGAGGTGACTGTGGAAGTGCTCGCATGCAAGTTCCAAATCAAGCTAAAGTGGAAAAACAAAGCCAACAAGTTTCCACAGTATGATCTTTAGCGTATGTACGTCATTGTCAAGAAGAACACCAGGAGATGCTTTGAAGCCCTGAATCTCATTCATAAAGAACCAGGGTTGTTAAGAATGACTGTGAAAAGAGATCAGGAAATGGAAGAAAACAAACTGGATGTCAGAACAGTGGAGTTTGCCAAGAAGAGAAGTCCAAGCCAAATGCAAACCAAAGAAAGACAAGGATCTTGGGAACTTAGCAAAGAATTTCAGAGAGCTTTTAGAAGAGACAATAAACATTATTACAACAACAACTGTAAGGACATTAAAGATAGAAACAAACATGGAATAACAAAGAGGGTAAATCAAGTCTTACTTCAAAACCAAGGCAAATCATGACTCTTTGAGGTCACCTAAGAACTGTTCAAATGGCATTTCTTTACTTAAAAAATCCTGCCCTTCTGGATTTTTGCTATTGGAAAGAAGATTACATTTAAAGTAAAATGTGAAAAACAAGAGAATCTGGCCTAGGCATATCAGCTATCCTTTTAAGCCTAATTAAAATGTTGGTGTTGGGCCAAATATTTCTCATCCTGAAAATATTGTACTCTCTGTTATGGACATTACCAGGGTTAAGACATTCACTGTAACCAGCACTAAGTGCTGGCAGTTCAGTCCTGAAAAGATTAAATACCTTGATTCGTATCCAAAAAGGCTCTTAACATTTTCCTGTGCACCTGAACCCACACTGTTTTTAACCTGAGACCTGTGAAAAGCTAAAAAGAATTTATATTTGTTTTGTTATAGCATGCAATCAGAGTCACCTTCATTTCCTGGCTAAATAATCGCAGTGAAATTATCAGGGATTCTAAGTTTGCCAGTTGACAGAAATCAATCCAAGAAGGTGGATACTGATTGGGGAAGTATCCAGATTATCCACTAGCTCAGTAGATAATCTCTCCCACTGATAATTGGAATTAAAGAGTCAACATGGCAATATTTTATAGCTGGATCCCCCATAACAATGCTGTTAAAGGGATGTTCCCATACAACTGATAAGAAAATGGTACAGAAGGTCTTAATTTAAAAAGAAAAATCAAAGTAAAGCAAATCCAGAGGTCAGCACTTCAGAGGAATTTCAAAGAACAGTGCAAGAGCAGGGAGAAACAATGAGTCAGGCATAAGGCCTTCTTTCATATAAATCTTCTGTGTAAACATTAAATATGCCATGCTAACTATAAAATTTGATCACCTGCAGTCAATATTACTGGGTAATAAAACTACCATGTAGCTCTTATAGAGTGCATTCTTCACTAAATAAGGACGATAAGGCATTCTGGTTAAATTTCATAATGACATTTGTAGCCTTGTTTGAACGGGTTTGTTTATATAGCAGGGTGTGCTAAACCCAAATAGGTCCCAGATTCTGTAGCTGATAAACTACTTTATGACTACCCTTTTGGCATGTCTTAGAAGAGTGATGGCAAACTTTTTGGACTTGGCCTATCACACATTCAGAAAGTGCCTAACTTGACCACCTCTGAGGAAAAGAGGAACAATTCTATGCTCCCCAGTCCATCTAAGCTACCCTGAACAGTGGTATGCAACAGTGTATGCAAAAGCAGGTCCATTCTCATGCAATTTTCCATGGGTCTGGAGACTTGCGCAGTCTCCGCAGCCTCTGAAAACCACATGAAAGCAAGCCCTGTTCATGTGCAGATGCTCTGGAGCCGACGCAAGAGCCCACCCCATTTTTGACCATGCTTTCAGGAATAATTGTTGGCTGTTGGTAAATGATGGCATGTGGTACATGTATCATAGGTTTGCCATCACTGACTAAGGAAGATGATAGTATGACATTTATGATTAGACTACTGTGTTGTTTTCAACAATATACAGCTGGAAAAAATAGTTATACTTTCCTGTTAGGAAGTAGAATTGAATCATAGGATCAAAAGAGATCCTATACAGCTGGTAGGGGAATGCTGTTACGCAGAACCAGCCTATAATTTATCACATGCAGATGTTTGGAGAGAGACCATCTCATCACCACCCCCATAAATCCTTACACCACACCTGAAGAAGTACTATACCCAAGGGCCATATTCCTTCAATTCAGCAAAAATTGTATGGGAAATACTTGGTTATTATCCCTTAACTTGATTATGGTTGAACATTGGCATTTATAAATTCCTACAAGTACATACTGGACATTAAAATATAGGAAGCCCATTAACCAGCAGAACCAGCTGCCTTATAAGAAACAGATCTCATCAAGATAGAAGAAATGTTTGTTAAAGTTTAACTTGCCTTTGTAAAAAAATATATGTTAAAAACCCTGAAGGTAACAGGGCTTTATATTTCTGAATTCCAGTAAATTAAGTTTGCAGACCTTGGCTCTGGAACAGGAATAGATTTTCAGGGAACATTTTTAAACACTTAAAATACATGGAAAAAAAACTGCCACAAACTACAGTGCTTTTTTAAACGAATAAAAGGGTTGGAATCCTTGATGAACAGCTGCAAAGGAAGATTATTCAAACTCGGTAAGGGACCCCAACTTTTCTTCCTTTCATTAAAAAACAAACTCAGGCAGAACACTCTTAAGAGTATGTATATGCACAGTTGTTACCTTTGACTAATTCTTCACCAAATGCCTTCTGTTCATTCTAAAGTGACTGATGAAATTGCACAGTGGGATTAGGAGCAGAAAGGAAATTATACATTTTCCTAATTTTCTTCACAGTGATCAGGAATGCTGCTAAAATAGTACTGTATGTGTCTCTATTTGAAATAGGTAAATTGGAAATATGATCTGTTCATATTGGATTAGATTGAGAAAGAGTTCATTAGAAGGAACAACTCTTGCATTTCATGTGTTCAACTTCCTGATGCAAACCTTTCCTCCCTATTGTATAAGTATCTTTAGATAATTTGGAGTCCTGATCACCTGCTTTTCCTGCCCAACTGCTTACAAGACTATTGCTACAATAATAATAAGAAACTATTGATGAAAATGCAAAAAAAAAGCACTTTAAGCATGGCATTTATCCTAATGCCATGCTCCTAGGAAAGACTGACAGAAGCAGCAAAAGGATGACGTGCTCTTTTCCCTTGCAGAACTTCTGAGCAACTCTTGCATTAGTTCTTCCTAATGATGTAATTCTAACCATAAGATAGCAAACTTCAGGAAACTAGCATTTCAATTTCCAGCTCTTGAACTGACGAGAATGTTGGTATCTACCATAAAGGAACTCAAGACCCATAACAATATCGGCTCAAACTCATCCCGGGATAAAGTGGGATGAATCTAAGAAAGGTACAGCTGCTTCTATCAATCATAAGCATAAGGATTTGTCATCATGGCAATAAACTCAGCCTACAAAAAGCATAGGAGTGAGTAAATCCACCACAGCTTCTTCCTTCAGAGTAGTGTCTCTTGATCCAATTCTGCTCTCAGCACTTTCCAAAAACTGGACAATTTGGATAGATAATTCTATATAGCCATGGTGGCGAACCTATGGCACGTGTGCCAGAAGTGGCATGTAGAGCCATTCTTCCCGGCACGCGAGCTGTCACCCACACACATGCGCACATGCCTCCCACAATTTTCAGTTTGCAACAGGGCCCTCCCGCCTGCCCCGGCTCTATACTGCCTTTTCTTCTGTCTTCTGAACACAGGTGCTTGGTGCAGCGGCGCCGATCAGCTGTTTTTCGGTCAAGGGAAAATTGCGTGCAGAGGGGAAGCATGTGCGCATGCACAAGATACATGTGCGCATGTGTGGTGATCACACACGCAAAGAGGGGGAGTGGGCACACGGGCACACACGCGTGCATATATGGGCTGCTTTCGGCACACGAACCTGAAAAGGTTTGCCACCACTGCTATATAGCATAGAAGCTGAGGAGCCATTTCTTTGCAACACAATATTCATGTGCTAATTCACAATCAGTGATTTTCACAGCAGTTATTTGCGAAGTGCAAACTGAGTCAAAAGAAGAATGTCAGCCAATAAAATGCTGGATGTATCAATCAAAACCTCAGTCCTCCACCAAGTACTTTGCTTATGTATTGATTCTAGCAACAGTGTTATGACTAGGGGCACAGCAGGACCTTAAAGTAGGATAAGATGACACATGAACTTTGATGACAATTGGATTAGGAAAAGAGCAAAACAAAAATAAAGGCAGATTCCAATAATATTATACAAGAGTTTTTGTTTTGTTTTGTTTTAAAAAGCAGTCTACAAAAAAAACATTTAGGAAAAGAGTAGATTAATAATTTTCAGATTTCTCAAAGTTTTAGAGCCAGTTCCTTTCTGTTCTGTTAAAAAAATAACATGCAATAGTGGTGAATAGCTGTAGCTCAGGTGTAGGACGAGGGTAAAGGTTCATTCTCCGAGCTTGTGGATTGGTTTCCAAACATTTTAGGTAACATCTTCAGCGGAGTTTAGGCAGTGTCAGTGTCAGTGTTCTTCTGTTTATAAGGGCTTTATGTGGTCAGTAGGTCTTGTGATGGTGAGGTCCAGTATGGTCTATTTGAGTATATCCATAAAAAGGGGCGAAGTGACTATTTTTCTCATGTCAAACTAGGATCTATGCAAGTCTGACTTGGCTAAAAAGCAACAAACACCCACAATCTACTTTCAGTTCCACAAAAGAGCAGATTAAGGCCACAATTCTATCTGCATTTACCTCAGAAGAGAATCTCATTTAATGGATATTAGTATGATTGCACTATGTAGAGAAAATGGGACTTCAATATGAGGGGAAATACTATGGGGTATCAAGTTACAACATCTGCATTCCAGGAGATACATGCAAATCTGGAAAACTAAACTAGAATTTGGATTAAAACAAAACTTTACATCTAAAGAGCAAAATATTTCCTATTTTGTCATTAAATATTCACAATAAAATAATCCGCTGAGCTAATGTTTGGTTCAGACGTCCCAAATTAATATCCAACTATCAAAATGATTGCCAACTAAAGAAATATAAACATGTTCTAAGAGGTTTAGCCAGCTAAGGCAAATAACAATGAGAAATAATATGAAAGATAGCATTTATATTGTACGTGAAATGAAAAGGGTGTGGGGGAATTTGATTCCCAAAACAAAGATAAATCTTTGGGGGGAAATGCTGAAAACACATTTAAAAATTGTGAAATATAAGGGATTTTACAGCGGTGACAGACATATTTAAAATATTCAACTTTAAAAGCATGATAGACAATGCTTCTGAATTAGAAATGTTTTTGAAAGCAAGATGTCTTAAGTTAGTTATAATGCCAAATGCGCCACCTATCAGCTACTAAGGGACATTACAGTTTTACAGCAGCCAGAGGTCAAGACACATCAAGGTCAATACAAAGCAGGCATTTCTAATACTTTTGAGTTGAACCAAGTCAAACTTACTAGGGAAAAAAACTAGGGGGGGGGGAATCTATACAACAAGACATTTTTGCTGCACGGATGAAAAACGCAGCCTGTTTAAAAATAAGGAAAATCATGCCAAAAACTAAAAAATAAATTGTGTTGCAATCATTATTAATATCTGTAGTACATCCTAGTAGAAGCAAGAGATAACTGTTGAAAATACAAATTGTTAGCTCTAAAAGACTGTTGAAGTCAACGATTCTTTCACCTATCTGCACATCAGTGATGATCTCTAGGAAGGAAGTAGCACTTAACAACTGCCCTTATTTTTCCCGGTTTGCTTTCGGAGTAATCAACAGTGGATGAATTGTTTGTTAATGACTCGAAATGATTTTCAACTGCAAGGCAGTTATAAAGAAGTGTTTAAAGAAACAGTTGTGCCCCTCTCTGTATATAGGAGTTGAATCAGCAAAACTCCCAACTTACCTCCCCCCCCCCAAGAAGATGTGTGTGTGCGTGTGTGTGTGTGTGTGTGTGTGTGTGTATGAAAGTCTTGGGGTAATCGGGTCTTTTCCCGTGTAGGCTTGAGAGCCTACATTGTCTCAAGCCTACACGGAAAAAGACTATCACTGTACTGTGGCCTTCATAGGGTGATTAGAGAGGTGGAACTCTTCCATAACTAAGATGAAATAGTCCAATATAAGAACAAAAATAAACAAATGGAAAGCAGAAAGGATGAGCAACAACACCCCGGGTGAATTGCCGGATAGGATGCAGGGAACATCTTGCGATTTTAATATTTGGATACCAAGTTCTTTCTTGAAAGCAAGATCTATACAGACAACCAACCCATGTATAAAGACGCCTTAAGCCTATAAATAGGTGTACCTCTATTTTAAGTTATTAAACTGGGATGAAGCCTATCTCACCATCTAAATATATTCGTAAGGAGAGCAGGAAAGGGAAGCAACCCCACAACATGGATAAACCGGTATGTGACTCGCACCTCAAGGTAACAATTGCAAAGCAAACAAGTTCGACATTTGGAGTTGAACAAGCAAAAAGTTGCATAGACAGACTTGGGAGGAGGTCCATTAATAAGTTATTTATATATGTCATTTATGTTTAAAGTTTTCAACACTTTTCCTTTGCAAAAAGAATTAGTTTGGAAGACTGAACAGCCCTGGGATTGAACAACATTGCTACCTTTCAAGTACAAACAGAAAAATCAATCAAACTGTAAATCAGATGCAAGGCCAAATAGAAGCAAGGTATCACAACTCACCGGAAATCATGTGCAAATCAGATGCCATCCCCTTGCTTATCAGTTCATACTGGAAGCCTGTAATCTTCCTACTAATGTCCTGCTGAGGTGTAGCCTCAACAAAAAGCCCACCTTGGTCAAAGTTGAAGCAATACACTCTGGTAGGATTGTGGTCTCCCTCTTGGACCAGTAGTTTTAGTTCTCCAGTTTTTTCCAAATAAATATTTGCTCCTGCAGAGTTCTTATAAGGTTTTATGCAAACAGTCCAATGTTTGTAAGAGGAAGAGATAACATTGGGTCGCAGGTTGACGATCAATGCTCCGGTGGGGTACATCCATTCTATGGTTCCTTCAGAACAACGGAGGTAGACTTGTTCGACGTCTTTTCTGTGGGACTCATGAGTTAATCCACTAGGAAAAAAGAAAGATAGAGACATTATAATAGAAGTGTCTTGATTTATTCTACAAGAATATTATTTGTGCTCAGACAAAAGCCACTAGGAAAGACTTGAAAGACGATTGTGGGGAAACTACAATGAAATAATGGCTTCAGGCTTTTTTAAGGGTTTAGAAAAGCTTCCAATTCTATTAAGTTGTATTGGCACTTGCCTCAAATAGCCAAATTAATCAAGTCTGCTAACATCAAGTCCATTCCAAACCATGGAGTAAGGTTCAAATTAAGTCCAAATTAAGCAACAAGACCAAACTGTTTATGAGAAAAATGGATTAGACACAAGTTTTTCAGCCTCAAGTCCAACCCTATGTGACAATCCTACCAGCCAACGTGAAAATGCATTTATGTACTATAATCAGACATTAGATTTCTAATAGATTACATTAAAAAAAAATTGTCAAAGCAATTTTAATAATATTAGTGTTAATGTTAGTCTTCTGCAGAAAGTAGCTGTGGGAGATACAATTTGGAGTGTGGGGAGAAAACATGGGACAATATACAATTATTATTTGAAATAAAATGCTTGCCATACTGAAGATGCAACAAAATATACTGTTCAGAGGCTTCAGGAGAAAATGTCAAGAAACTTAAATTTTAATCATTAGCATCATCATACCATCATTTTATTGGCTGGAAACTAAGTTTATCAATCACATCAAGAGCTGACAGCTTATGGAAGAAGGAGCTGGTTCTTGATCTTCATGCTTCTCACTAATTTCAGAAATGAAACTCGGAGTAGAACATTTGCGATATTGCCAGTTTTAAGTGTTTAAAAAAGTGGCAATCTGTTGGTGTGTATGGTTACAGATTATAAGAATACTATTCTCAAAATGTCAATGCATTCTTGTGGCAGCAAGTTAAACCCAGAACTGAATCAAGACCACTTCTCAAGGACCAACTGCTGATACTACCAATTCTGGGTTCCTGATCACCTCCATTCATCAAACGAGAATTATAATTCAACTAATCTTACAGGACAGTTGCATGGCTGAACACAGCCAGAATAGAACAGCCATAGTACAAGAGCTACAGTAAAGTCCTACTTGAAAGTGTGAATTTGCTATTTCTTCACAATAAAGTCAATGCAATTGGCTCAGAAGCACACTGTTTGTTCCAAAATACAAAAAGCTTTCCAGTGCAAAAAAAAAAAAAACCCTGAGTCCTGAAACTCATTAATCCACAGGCATCCTATACTTTATCAATGGCCTTAATGTGATTTCCTGAGTGGAAGAAGTTCCCACTTCAAAATACCACAGATTATTTGAAACCTCTCCAATACCAAAATGTGACCTTTCAGTTTGAAAGAAAAGCATTAGAGTATTTGTGCTTTTAAGTTTTTAGTGACTCTGGAACTAAGCACAAACACAGACAGGTCTGCAAGCTTTTCTTGTGACTAAAAGGAAAGAGGGTGCATTGTTTTCATTGAAGCTAATGATATCAAAGAACCATAAAGGAATAAAGCAGAATTAAAAAGACAAGCAAGTCAGGATACAAATCCACCAAGTTCCTACTGAATAGATGATTCACAATACTGAATGCATTTCAAAACAACTTGAGTTGACTTGGCTAAAAGCTCATGACCTAGTTAAAACTGTCAAGAGTTGGTGGAAATGGAGAGCTCTCTATGGCTTGCAAGATTTGATGGAGACAGAAAACATCTGCCTAGACAGAGGTTAGATGATTCATTATCAGAAGGTGTTAAGAGGTCTGATGGACTAACAAATTTTTCCTTTCCGGATAAATATGGTGATATCAAATGTCTGAACTAAGAACAAAGCCACTTCTCTAATCCATATTTATATATAGTCAGTTCCAGGACCAATTGCCAAATCATCTCATGTTCCTGTTATCTACTTTATGTAAAAAATTATTCAAAGTATTAAACCAAGCAAGTTAACTGCCCATATTTTGAAGAAAACCTGCATTGACTTTCAGAGTGCAGAAAAAGCTATTGACACTCACCTTGGGTTTTACGTATATAAAATGATGTTGGTTTGATTTCAAGGCAAGAATAAATAAGTTCTTACACAAACAAGACAACGGTCTTAACTTACTTCCATCCCATTTGCTGGTAGATGACTATTACATCCATGCAGTATTTTAGTTTTACCTACCCATGACGTGACTGTAAGGCCATATAATTCAGTTTAAGGCAGTTAGCCTTAATGGAAAAACATCAGAATTATATTTTTCAATATATAAGACACACTTTTTTCCTCCCTAAAAGAGGGTGAAAATCTGGCTGTGTCTTATACTCTGAATGTTGAGTATAGGAGGCCAAAAAATGCGAGCTATGGAGGCCTCAGGAGGCCAAAAACCAGGCCGTTTCACTCGTATTTTTTCCTCCTGGGGCATCTGCATGCCCTGGGGACTCACTCCCTCTCCCCCAGAAGCATTCTCGAGGCCAAAAATTGCCCGCTCGTTGGA
>JANHGC010001801.1:130069-144122 GCA_027560395.1 Boaedon fuliginosus
CTCAGGAATTCTGGGAGTTGAAGTCCACAAGTCTTAAACTTGCCAAGTTTGAAGACCCTTGATCTAAACCATGTATACGTTCTCAGCAAAAGCGCGTCTGGATGAAGGCGCAGCGCTCGACGCTTCCGTCCTTGGAAAGAATACGAGAGGCACTCTGCCCTCTAAACATGTGCAAAGGGAATCTTTTTCTGTTGAAACGATTCTTACGGGAGAACAAGTAATAGCGAGAGCACTCAAAGGGGACGCATCTAAGAAGCAAGCTAGCTAGCTATCCCCTCACCGCAACTTTTCACATTCGTCTAACTCGCGTTACATTTCCGCGCTCCACCTCCGCCCCCCGCCCCCGACCCTGAAAGGCCGCTTGCTGCATTCGGAGCGGCGACGGAAAAACACGGCCGCCTTTGGCCCCTCCCTGCTGCCGCTCTAGCCTTGCTCTCTCTTCTCTTCCGCGAAACCGCGTGCCTGGGCGCGTGCCTGCTCAGTTCTGCCCCCCGCAAAAGAGGCGGTGGGGTGGGGGTGGGGGGAAAACCGGAGAACTCCAAAGAGCGAAAGATGTGCACAGGAAGGAAAGACCAGCCGAAACCACTGCACTCGCCGACCTTTTTTCTATCCGCCCCCGTTTCCTGCTGGGTGGCCTCTTCCTCTTTCTGTGCCCCCCCCTTTTTTAACTACCTGTGTACAGCATTGGTGAAGCCCTATGACTTAAATTTCTCTGTTGGCAACTGCATTTCCTTCACCCTCTCCTCCGAGCTTCACTTGAGTTTTCTAGGGGCGTCTTTTTTCATCAGGATATTATCATCCAATAATATAATCGAAATTATAGCAGGAGTTGATAGAATGGGACGCGGGGAAAAATCACCAGTGGAATGATAATCCTCACTTGTGTTTTCTTTCTATTTGTTTGCATGTCTTCTTTTATGCCTGTCCTACCTTGGTTTATTTATTTATTTTTTTTAAATTTATAATTGCAAATGGATGTCTCTGAAACAGTCTGTCTGGAAGCTGGTAAATCACGTCCCCTTTTACCAGACGGTGTCTGTGCAAATGATCCTGGACTTGTCAAGCAAGACCATTCACACAGTCCATCATCTCCTTTCTTTGGCAACACTGAATTGCAGTCTGTTGCTCCTTTCAACAGGAAAGCAGGAGGAAAGTGTAGGATTCAAGTGGTATGTTTCATATTTCTTCCAAATTCACTGTGGCTTGGTTGGTTTTGTGCAGAAATATCAAAATGATAAGATTTCAGATATATGTAGGATCATGAACTATCATCGATCATGAAAAAGGTGCATATTTAACTGAAGGACCTTGCTACTGACTGGTAATCAAGAAGAGTGCAAAGTGGTTGCACTCATCAATTAGTCGTTTCTTTTAAGTATGCTACATTATCAAGATGTGTAGAAGAACACATCTAAGTATTGGTTACAAATGAGTGTTTGCAATACGGTGACATCAATGGGTTACATTTTGTGTACTTTAAGAATCAAAACACCCCAACACTGTATATTTTGAAATAGAGAACAGTGTGCTTAATATTTGCTCTTATTCTTTTACAGTATTGTATAATATAGCAGCTGCAGTTTTATCACATACATATTTATATTATTTTATTTTCTACCATTCAGTCATGTCCATTTCTCAAATTCCCTATAGTTTTCATGGCAAGCTTTTCAGAAGTGGTTTGTTGTTGACTCCTTCCTAAGACTGAAAGTGACTAGCCCAAGGTCACCAAACTGGCTTTGTGCCTAAGCTGGTACTACAACTTGCGGACTTCTGGTTTCTAGCCTGATGACTTAACCACTACACAAAACTAGCTTTCTTTTATTATGTATTGTATAATTAGTTCCTAATCAGTGTTTAAAAGTAATTTGAATTTTCTACTTATTAAGACTTTTCACTTTATTTCCACTGAACGTGGAAGCACCTACCGTAAATGGTCTGGATTGAACTAGAAAAAATAAACCAGGTGAGACAGGAAGGAAGGAATATTCTGAAACTAGTGTTATATGTTTGCTAAGAAAATAGTATGTATATGTCCATATAGTAATAGTATCATTTTAATATTTAAATGTATTAAAATAATACATTTCTCTAAAAACGTTCATTTGGTTGTTTTTAAAATGTGTAGGCTTGGGATTCCAAACTCTTAAGTTGACTAAAGTTACTGTTGGTGATGGGAGCTGTAGTAAAAGAGATCTGGAGGATACAGTTTAGGGAGGTTGCTCTTAATATTCTCTAAATTTCCTGAGAGCCTTGGTAACCTGCCAAAATGCTTGCCTGCTGTGACCCTGTGGTTATTTTGACATGTTGGCAGGGTAGAGCCTTCGCTTTTGATGCGCTTAGCTTTAAAGGTCCTTGAAACATCTTGAAAGCACAGCATGAGGTCAAAGGCCATCCCTGTGACCCCCTTCTAGTTCAGACTATAAGGATGATGCAGCTTGTCTGTGTTATGCTAAATTGTGGATGGTGAATGCCTCTAAAACCCAGGGCAATTATAAGAATACTCTCCTGTTCTGAGATTCATGTTCAGTGCAACAAAAAAGTTCATCACATTTTCTGGAAGGGGAAAAGTGTGCACACCATAGCAGTTTGGGATGCAGATTAATCGACTCCTAATACAATATGTTGCTTTTCTTATGAGATACATGGTTTATCTCTTAAAATATGCATATTCATATTGCATTTTCTCAAAGTCTGTTAGTACTTTATGTAAGAATACTGAAATAAATATAATGTAGCTCAAATTTGACTCTGAAAAAAGAATAGTTGCTGATGCAGTTATAATTGGAATTATGAAATTTGGAATTAGTTTATAATGGCTTATATTGTTAATACCTTTTACAGAACAATTTCTGATTTTGTTCAATGCAGATTGGGGTTATTAAAATAAAAGTTACCAAAGTAACTTGAAAAAGAATCATTGTCTTCAACAGTTGAATGAAATGTCGGATATAAATTTAGTAAATATATATAGTACATATATAAACATAATAGTTCATTTGAAATCTGCATCTATAGATGGGATTATATTCAGAAAGAGCTGTTCTTTGTTGATCTCAGATGAGCCCAAATCAGTTTTGATAATAATTTGAAGTAGTGAGGAACCAAGATAGCTTTGGAAAGAAAGAAGGGACCAAAACACTTTTTTTGCTCAGAAATCATTGCTCTATAGCATACATAATAAAAATGTTGTATTTGTTGAAATCAGACTTGAAGAATGATAATGCAACATATCGTTATATTTATTTATTTATTTATTTGTTTATTTATATTCATGATAGTCTGTGATTCTACCAGTCTATAATGCTGAGTCTTGGCTGGATGAATGTCTGAAGTCTGTTCTGGATCAAGATTTCCAAGGTTCTATTGAACTGTCTGTTTTTAATGATTCTAGCACGGTATGTACATTCATAATAATCTATTTTTACTTTTACTGTACTACTATAATTTGAATGCCAGTTCCAGTTAACGTTTAATTTTTAAAAGTTAAAAATTAACCTTTTGGTGCTTTTTCTTACCAGGATAATTCTATAAATATAATTAAAAAATGGAAGATTTTGTTGGAAGAAGCGGGCATTCGGGTAGTTTTGGGAGAAAATTACTCGACTCATCAAGGTGGAGGTAGGAACTTTAAAACTGCAGGTGTAACATTTTCCTCAGCATGATAAATCAGGAGATATGATATATTTGTATAGACATACAGTAAAAACTATAATTAAGCTTATGGGTTAAGAAGTCAACCTGTTTTCTTTGGTCTCCCCTAATATAATGGTTGCTGAACATACTAGGACTTATTAAGTAGGATCACTTGAGGGTCCTTCTGAACTTGCAGTTCCCTTGAGGATTACATGGCTATGTGCCTAGGGATGCTTTTGCATAGCTTTGTGTTATGTTCCAGTTGTGCCCTTACTTGGAGTAGAAAATTCTTTTTGCTTTTACTTATGGTTTAGCCATCTCTTGAGTGGATTACTGGAATGCGCTTTACATGAAATTGTCTTTGAAAAGCATCCAGAAGCTGCAGCTGATTCAGAAAATGGTGGCACATGAGTCTCTTTTAATGCATGCACGTTACACTTTTGCTCCATAGCCTGAATTGGTATGCTTCTATGTGCAGTTCAAGTTGCTAGTGATCATCTTCTTCCTCCTAGCATATTCCTGCAGATGCAAGGTCCACTTTTCGGATCATTGAACACCACTTTGTGTGGTCAATGATCCGAAGTGCAAGTTGCTAGTGATGTTGGTACTTTATACCAAAGTATAAAGCAGTTGCCCAAACAAAATTAAAGGCAAAAACTCACTGCAATAATATCAGTTTAATTGCTTTCTGAAAGCAAGGAAAATTGGGAGTTGTGCAAGTACCCCTCAATTTACAACTGTTGCTTAGTGACTGTTTGCAGTTATAATGGCACTGAAAACAGTGACTTATGTCCAAGAGCCGAGTAGCGCAGTGGTTAGAATGCAGTACTGCAGATTACTTCTGTTGACTAATGGCTGCCTGCAGTTTGGCAGTTCATTTCTCACAACCTCAAGGTTGTTGGCCACAGGATTGCTTCTCCCTGATCATTTCTACCCACCCCATTAGATATCGCAGAAGAAGCACATTATGAGGACCCAGATTGTTGGGGACAATATGCTGGCCCTGTTAAACTGCTTAGAGAAGGCTATAAAGCACTATGAAGCAGTATATAAGTCTACATACTAATGCTAATTATGAGCCATGTCAATTAAAGAAAGCAATCTAGTCGGATCCAGGAAGAGAGGCTGTTTTGGCAATGTAATTGAAGCTCACCTGTTTTGCTTGCACATTGTCTTCGACAAGTCCAGAAAGATGGAGCTTTGTGATGCCTTAACTGCCTTCTTGAATTTTTTTTGACTTGTCCTGATTTCCTCTTTGGAGAATACAGTTACTTACAGCCTACTAAAGGTCTAACACAGCTCCTTTGAACAGCACACAGTGTCATTTGCACATGCGTTAGACTTAGATGCTCCATTTTTACTGTCACAGAGAAATATCTTCTTGAAGTTTGACTTAATATTAAGCCACAATTGCAAATTAAATAAGTTTTATTAAATATAATTGTATGGGGATATTGCCAAATAAAATTTGGCAATCAATGAGTACCGCTTGGATACATTTAAAAATCCACCATAAATCACCCTGCATTGCCTGGCAAAAAAAATATCAAATATTATCTATCTAAAATTTCTGGAAATGTATCCCTGTTTTTTGTTTTCTTCTCAATTTTTAATATGCATTTCAGAAATATATATATATTCTTGTACAAGGTATAACTTGGTTGAAAAGGCTAGTAAAGAAAAATAATTCCTTGTAGGCTGGGAAGAAGCCAGTCCAGTTGTATGCTAGACCAAAAAGTATGAATTATGTTAAATTTAGGATCCCAGCCAAAACAAATAGCTCCAGTGTTGTTGGAAATGGCTGGAAAGTAACGGATTCAAGTTGAATTGCCAAGTCTAACCACTCTAGAATGGAGAGCAGTTTATTGGGGTGTGAACTGTGAATGGTTTATATTGAGTTTTAAAGCTGGTATTTTAAAGTTGTTATACTTTAAAGTTGTTATACAGAAAATGGCATGGCAGGAAAAAATAATATTGACTGAATTTAATACCTACTGAATAAAATAAATTGCCTGTAAAATAAGATACCCCATTTATAAAATGAATGAATCTTTCGTATGAATATTCCAACCATTTTTCTTTTGCAGCCCTCTCCGATCAGTAGGAACAATCAAAATGTGTGCTCAAACACCCACACAGCCACACAGACACACAGAGAGACACACATACTCTTTCATCCTTCCATCCATCAGATTCAAAACAACAATAACAACTGCAAAAGAATACAAAAGGACTGGGCTGGGCTGGGCTAGGATAAAGGTAATAGGTAGCTGTTTAAGGGAGAGAAGGTGACACAAGCCCTGTGATAAAACTTGATGGAGATGAGGCAAGGGAAAGAGAATGGGCAGGAAATGGAAGAAAAGAGAACTATTTAGGCAAAACAGAAAAGCTTAACATGTAGCGTTCAAATAACTCATCAACCCAAGCGTCCACTGTTTTTCAGCAATCTGTAATCATTTGAAACTCCTCCCCCATTCTTATGTGGGGAAAAAAAGCTTATTTTCCTACTTGTAATGTATATGTGTCCATAAGACAGCAGGGTTAATTGCATTTCACCTACTTAGCATATAGTTCATTTGATTTCATTTTTTATTTTGTCTGCTCCAATAAGAAGACACTTGAGTGCTTTACAGTATGCATTCAGAATAGGGTTAAAAAGGTGATACAAAGCCTCAAGGAAACAAGGTAGCCACAACATTCTGGTAATAACTACCTTACCAAAATGTGCCCATATTCAGCACATTCAATACTCCATTGTGGAAATAGGGGTAACTCTGTCTGGAACGTCTCTGTTGGTTTGAAACACACATACTTTCAAAATTTGATTTTAAAGTACATATAGTGCCCCACAAAGTCAGGCCTGAATCACTCGTAATACTAATACCATAACTGTGAGGTCTTTTGGCTTAGTATGATTATCATTACTAACTAGAATTCCTGGATGTTATAAAGCATCATAGCAACAAATAGCTTCGCATTAAAGGTGTACCATTAGCCACTTCTCTCAATATTACCTTTTTCCAAAGCTATGAAGCTTGGAATTTCATTCTTTAGAGATACTCCAAAAATGGAATTTCTCTTGAAACCAGTTTCACACTTTTAAAAAATTGACTATTTATACATTTTCAGAAAAAAGTATTTGTTTTGTGATTTCTATGTTATTAGGGTTAACTAGTTAAAAATGAATTAGAAATTCATTTTTAAATCTTGAAACTTTTGTCATGTTGGAAGAATTTTTTTTAAAAAAATCTACATTTATTTCTGCAAAGTAGAAAAATGTTTTTTTTTCTATTTTGCAGAAATGTAGATTTTTTTTCTTAAAAATGTTTTTTTTCTATTTACATTACTCTATTTTCTCAACTTTTGCTATGTAGGTTGAGGAAAGGTGTATAAGAAAAGGTATTGCTGGGTATGAATAATTTTTAATGCAGAATATGTACATTTGAAGAGCCTGTTTAGCTGGATATGTTGTTGATCCCTATACCCTTAGTGATTTACTTTGCTGTAGTTATGAGTAGTTAGCATGTGTAGAGGGTATTTCCTTTGAAACAAGCCCTTCTCCAGCCCCCAGGGATGAAACAATGTGACAGTCTTCACATCCCGTGTTTACACTGGATTAAGATTCATTTCTGGTTCTTTTCTGTCATGGAAAAGGAACAAGAAAAACAAAAGCGAAAACTCCCCACAAAAGAGAGGGTCAGTGCTTTTAAAGAAACTACCACAAAACTACTTCTTTCTAAGAGTGAGGAATGTTAATATCTCATGGGGTCTTAGGTTTTTACTCCCGTGGCCATGGCAACATGTTCTTTTCAGTAATGGAGCAGGCCTTACAAAATCGCCAAGGCCTGGCACAGACATTTGACTCTCCTCAGTAGAGCAGTATCACAATGCATTCCTTGCTCATGCCAAAGGCAGGATTCATAGTCCCGTTTTAAAAGTTTTTGTCCAGAATGAAATATCTGGAATCATAGTTGCCTTGATATCAAAAAGGGTTGTTGTGAATAGCTGATGGCTAGACTGTTTTAGTACCTTAAACACCTGTTTCTACAATTTAATACCTTATTTTATAATAATCTGCACTTCAACAGATTTGTCCCAAATTTGTCCCTCCTTTGTCCCAAATAATTCTTAAACTACTTAATAATTTTTCACATGAACAGGTTGTTTTTTCTTTGGCTCAAACACATCAATGCTCACTGTCTTATTTGTTTATTTTCATTTCAATGTTTATTTTCATTTTTTAAATAAAAACATTCATTTTTGTATTATAATTATTTTAGTTGATTATGTTGTAGTAATTGAATAATTATCCTTCATTGGCCCAGTGTATTTTTACTATATAATAATATGAATTACTTGGGCAAGGTATGAGTTAAAACATGTAAAAAAATCCTTTTTTAAAAATTATAGAGTCTTCTGGTTGAGCAGTGACTTGGGTTAGAAGACCTTCAAAGTCCCTTCCAACTCTGTTATTCTGACCTTTTGATTGGCAAAAACTTTGGATAATAATACAGCATCTATATAAATAAATTGTGAATTGCTGGTTTTTTATGTCACTGAGCAAGGTAAAACCTTGATTAAATGAATTTTGAATGGTACAGGTGCCCATTCAATTTGAATGTGCAATTAACATATTATTTTCATATATAAATTAGCGGAATTAGTGTAAAATACCAATGATTTACTTACACAAGCATGCATTGATGCAATGCATGTCAGTTACGTCAATTGTATACAGTAAACTGCTTTGGAAATAGTTGGATTTGCCATTGTTTGGAAATGAAATATTAAATAATTTTTTACCTCTTGTGTCTGAAGTTTGAATTTTTTAGTCCAAATGGAGCTTTACCGTAATGCTTCTTTCAAAACATAGAAAGGAAAATAAAAAATTATCATTTCATATGGAGACAAATCAGGATTTATTTAAGGTGTTTAGTACAAACTATAGCTGCTTAATGAGAATATACTTCAGATCTATTCTTAGCAAAGAATGCTAATTTGTATAGGTATTTGTGCTTTTAAGTTTAACATTACATAATTTCAAGTATAAAATATAAATTGCATTGATTTTCATATACTGCACTGACTTTATTTTATCAACAGTTGGCTTTGCTAAAAATTGTGCTATTGATCAGAGCTCGGGGGATTATCTCTGCTTTCTGGACTCGGTAAGTCTTTTCCATTTAATTGTTTGTTAAATTAAAATGTAATATAAAAATATATGTTTTCAATTGTCTTGTTTTTTCCATTTTTCTTACCATATAGTTGTGGCTGGTAGTTTTTGATAGCTTTATGTGTGTTTCATGGAGAATTATTTGATACATTCTGCAGCTATTTCTGCTTAGACCCTTAGTTATTAAAATAGGATTATAAAGACTATAGTATCACCAGAGGTGAAGGTTGCTGATGTTTCCAGAAATAGCTAGTGGGCCACATCTTTGATTTAATTATCAAAATTGAAGTGACACACCCCATTGATTTGTAACAGTTTGGAATGTTACAAACTATGACATTGCTTCAGGCATAAAGTACTATAGTAAGACAATTTTATTCAACAAGGTGCTCTCCAAACCATTTTTGATTATTCTTCCCATAATTCCCATGGTTGATTTTCCAAGTGTTTGAACCTTTCCGATTCCTTTTTATCCATATAATGTAAGAGTTGAATAAGTGGTACCTTCACTTCAAGTCTCCAGTATCTTGGATAAATATATCTATTTGCTTTGTGAGAAAACTTAGTTGTGGCCCACAGGGTCACAACAGCCTTGCTTCCTGGTACTTTCAGATTCTTAGAACAATGGAGTGGGACTTAAATATGTTACGTTAAACATGTTCTGTTTAAATATTCAGCATTGTAGGTAAGAGCTTCTACAAGTGAATCCAGAATTAATGAGATCATGTTTCCTAGGAAGACGAGTGCTTTAACTACAGCAACAAATGACACCTTTTCTTTTCCTCCAGAGACCTTCTCTGTGTGGCTGCCAGAAGCATGTAAGAATTTGGCAATTAGGAGGAGGAGGCTAATCTAACAGAAATGCTGCTTTTGGCAGATTGCTATATTAGTTGTCTTGCCAGAATCATTTAGACCTCCCAGTGTGCTTTTACTTCTTTTACCTTAAAGGAGCCATAACAATGACGAGAACAAGACTAGAGACAATTAATTTCTAATATAAGTTAGCAAACAAGCTTTATTGAATTAGCCTACTGTATAAATAATTTGTCTTATATGTCTGCACAGTTCTAACTTCAAATCCCCCCTTATCAAATATAAATTTTCATCTGGAATTTTACATCTCAAGAAACCCTTTGTAGATGCTTCTATTATAATATTGCTATCATGAGCAATTACACTTGTTGGTATGGCTCATCTACATGATCAATCCATTAGAAGAAACTTTAAACAATCAGAGTCTCTCAGGTATTATTTTTAATTTTATTTATTTCATTTATTTTTATTCGATTTATATCCCGCCTCATTTCCCCGATCAAGGGGAACTCGAGGCAGCTAACAGCATTAAAAGACAATATATTACAATATAAAAATTAAAAACAACCATCCATCCATTCACACACATTTAACAAACCTTCAAAAGAGGGGCGGGCATGTCAGTTCCAGGCCCTCTGACAAAGCCAGGTCTTCGTGGCCTTGCGGAAGGCCAACAATTTTTGGTTTGTTATTGCTACTTCTCAAGTAATGTGGTAAGCTTATTTAGAAAATTGTGAAGAAATTACATTTTCTTCAGTCCTCTTGATAGTTCATCAGTACATATTGTTTACATTGAGTTAAAATCTGGGCTGTTTACTGGGGACTAACTGAATTGGTTGGCCAATGAAACTGGGAAGTTAATCCAGGCAACAGACATTTGTTTCCCCATTCCACTCTTTTTTTCGAGTAGAATTTAAAAACTAAAAGTCAAGTTTAAGGATCTTCTAGATTTTAAAGCTTATGTCTACTTTATTAGTGGAGTAATTATTCTCTCTTGCATTAGCTAGCAGTGTTTCTTGGCTTGAAGGTATCTGATAAAATACTGGATCTCTGCCAAATCCTACTTTTGCCATTGGATTTCAACAGGCTAATCTTGGATTTCTTGGGTGACTTGAATTTTAGGAGATTGGTTCTGTGTTGCCCATCTCTGACTGGGCAACAGTGACAAAACCACTTTGGTTGGCAGATACAATATAAAGGAGTACATGAGATTACCATATTCCTGTTTTCTGGTATTCATAATCTGATATATTTTCCTTCTGCCTTTGGTTGCTTTTGCTATAGGGTTCTGTTGAAAGTGATATTATTGAAACGTTTGTTTCCTGGAAAACTTTTCTTCAGCAGAAGTGTTCTGTTAATTTTAAACTACAAATGTTCTCCACGAGGCTCAGGAGAAAACAAAAATTGTCTTTATGCAAGTATCTGTTTCCTGAATATTATGGAGACTTTATTTCATGATCATAAATGAAAACTAAACTAAACAACAGCAGGATGGGACCTGTAGCCCCCATCAGGAGATTAACAGATCCTCCCAAGTGTATGAGGATTATCTTTTCCTTTACTCATTTTTTCTCTTGGTTTTCTGAGTTAAATATAATACTCTTTGAGTTTTTTTAGATGATGTCTTTGACATCTGTCCTCTGGGAAGTTAAGTTGAGAATTTGTGTCCTACTTACTTGTTCCAAAAAGAGATGCCATCCATCAGGTGTTGAATGTTCTTGAAGCGATTCTGTTTTCTCCTTCAGTGGAAATTTTTTTGTTAATTTATCCTTATTCATTCTGCTGTTTTGCTTCTGAATATATAGCAAGAGATACTTGATTTTCTTAAATCCTATGATCCTTGCTTTACCCAAAACATGATTTTTTTCTTCTCTTTTTCTCTTCTCTCTTTTCTCTTGATGGCGATCAAGTTAGCATATCATAATCAGAATGAAGTATGTTTGACTGTGAGACCATATTTACTGATGACCCTGAGCTGTGGAGAAAATACATCAGTAACAAAGAAGAAAGGGAAAATAAAATGTGACAATTGAACAAAAGTAAACATATTATAATAATTATATTGTATATATTGTATATATAATATAATTATATTACCGTGTTTCCCCCAAAATAAGACCCTGTCTTATATTTTTTGGGCCACCAAAAAAGGCATCAGGTCTTATTTTGGGGGGATGTAATCCACTGACTAACCTATTAGTTAGGGACACACATATATTGGGAGCATGTGTAAAAATCAAGCTAGATCTTACTTTCAGGGGAGGTCGTATTTTCAGGGAAACAGGGTATATTATTATAATTATATGTATATTATAATTATATTGATATAATCCTGTTTTAGTGGCTATATCTTTCTTAGAGAAGCTAATTATGATGACTTTTCTTAAAATACCTCATATATTAAGAGAGTAACAATCTTAAAGTGGTAGTGCTTAGTTTCATATAATCCTTGATTTTCCTTGTTCATCTTCAGATTTATTTATACAATTTATATGGCTGCTCATCTCAGTGAGAGACTGAGTATCCAGAATTAAAATAGGTTAATAAATAATAAATATTGTAAAAATTAAAAATACAGGCAGCTAAGAAATCACTAACACAACCAAGAAGCTGGTCCCTGTTCACACACAGGGCCCTAGATCTGAACACAGAACTAGGTCTTTAGGTGTTTCAAAAGGCCAAAGGTTTTGGAGCCATCCTGATTTCTAGAGGCAGAATCTATAACTTAGATACTATGTCTTCTAGGTCTATCAGTTGGTATTCTTTGACCAATGGAACCTGAAGCATGCCGTTACTGCTTGATCAGTTCAAACAGGAAGAAATAACTGTGGAGAGATGATCCTTCAAGTAATCCAGTCCTAAAACGTAAACCAGCACCCTGAGATGCATTCAGAAGCACAATGGCAACCAGTGCAACTCAGTGGAGTAGTGTTATGCATGCAGAGTAACTGGCTCCACTTACTACCCATGCTGCCCTATTCTGAAGTGAAGTTGAAGTTTCTGATTGCTCTTTAAGAACAACCATATGTAAAACACATTGCAGTAATCTAGACAAGAGGTCATGAGGGCATGAGTGACAGTGATCAGGGTCTCCCAGTCCAGGAATGGATGCAGATGGCACACAACCTGAAGGTGTACACAGATGACCTCCTAGTCCTAGCCATCCCTATGAACAGGACCCATGAGCCAGGAGAACTCTCAGACTACAAAACAGGTCTATCTGAGGCAGTGCTATTCTATCCAAGACCAATAATGGAAGGTTCCTGATACTAGAAGGTCCAAACATCCAAAGTCATTGTTTGTGTTGGGATAATACCTATAGGTTTCCATCCATATCCCCAAAGCCTTATACCAGGGTGTCAAACTGTATTTCTTTGAGGGCTGGATCAGCACTGTAGATCTCCTCTGAGGGCTGGAGGAGGAACGGGGAGAGGTAGAACAGACACCTCCTGCAACACTTTGCTGGGCAAAACAGGGTGCAGTGGGGCTGTGCTCACCTCCTCTCCGTGGTCTGTTTTTGGCCTGGACATCCTCCTGCAGCACTTTGCTGCCCAAAACGGGGTATGGGAAGGCACCATGGGCTGGTTCTTTGCTATTTCCAGGCTGGCCCCATGGGCCAAATCTAAGCACCCACAGGCTGGATCCCGTGGGCCAGATCTAAGCACCCTGTGGACCTTGAGTTTGACACCCCTGCTCTATACACTCGGACAGGACATCTATGGCTTGGAGTGATGTAAAGCTAGGTAACATTATCATATTGGTGATAGTTATACCAAACTGTCAAATGACTTCATCTAGCAGCCTCAGATAGATATTAAACAGGAGGGGAGAAAGACTGAGCCCTGTGGCACCCCACAAATTAAGGGAAGTAGACTGGATCTCTCCTCAGTATTTCATTCTGAGCCTGCTGAAGTCATAATGCAATTACTTCCTCCACAGTCTTCCTTAAACAGTGTAGCTTGGAAACAGGACAAAAGCTGATGATTTCTGGAATAGAAGTCAGATCACCACCTCTGTATGACCTGGCAGAAAGCACTCTCTCTCTCAGAAGAATTAACCATTGCCCAAACCCAATCACATATTTCCTCCTAGGCAAGCAAGGAAATGTAAGCAACTATCCATCAGATTCCTAGCATATTCCTATAATTTTAATTTCCTTATTTATCATATTTGTATGCTACCTCATCAAATGACTCTAAATAGCTTACAAGAAAATGAATTCCCAAATGAAAATGATTTTATCACAAACAAATATAATTGCCCTTGTGGTAGATTCATATTTACATTCCCTGAAAATACAACCTCCCCTGAAAGTAAGGCCTAGCTTGATTTTTATACGTGTGCCCAGTATACAGGTGCCCCTAACTAATAGGTTAGTCAGTGGATGATATCCCCCCAAAATAAGACCTGGTGCCTTTTTTGGTGGCCAAA
>JANHGC010001801.1:155662-171665 GCA_027560395.1 Boaedon fuliginosus
GCACAGCTGTTGGATCAGAGTGTTTTCAGAATACCACGAAGATTTTGAAGGCGATCCCGCGCAGCACGCTTTTGACAATCAAATCGGAAGCGCGTCCACAAAGCGGGTAACCAGCAAACCGGGAGAAACCCATCCCTGAATATTCTGTTTTCTCTTTGGAATAATGTGGTTCTGAGAAGGCTATACTAACAACATAAAGTAGTTTCTAGAAATCAGGAATCATTACAATCTGAATAGATTTTTCATCCTGAATGTTTAAGGTTGTATTAGAATTCAAGAAATGTCCTATTGCTTTAATGTGATTCTTGTATGATTTTTTTTACAAAAAAAGTGTTCATGTCTGAAATCCTTTGTAATTTATCTGCTTTGCTGACTGATGAGGTTTCAAAAAGCAGTCCTGTGTGCTTTTTTAAAAAGATCTTGAACTAGAACAGTAGCCTTTAAAAAAAATCATAATGATATGAATAAAAAGGCTTCACTTCATTTTATCGTTAAAAAAAGAGAAATTTACCGGTATTGGAAGTCTAGTGCTTATGATGGTTTAATGCATATTTCCACATAGTTTGCTTGAAACATGCTTAAATTCAGCCGTGTGTTTGCTTTTCATTAAACTGGGCTTTCAGACGTCTTTTTTAAGTTTGGAGTTTCTGCAAAACCACAGTGGATTTTCAAAGCAACTGTTAGTTCAAATCTGTTCTACATTTTAATGAAACAGTACAAATCCAAACCATTCTTTCTGATACAACTTAGTAATTAAATGTTAAATCCAGTATGGTCTCCACATGCCAATTACCACATCTAACAATGATGCTATTATTGCAGTATTACAAAATGGTTACCCAATAGATGATCATATTTTATTCACATGCTAAAACCACAAGTGAAGGTACTAACAGAGTATTTTCTTTATGTGTTAAGTAGCTAAACATGGGCATTGTAAGATCTTTTATGGGATTCATCTACATTCTTTCAGAATAAATGTATAGCTTGTTTCAACTTTCTAGCCAAGTAATTGCTTTTTATTTTATTTGTTCATGGGTTGGATATGTTTTTCTAGCCAAATAATTGCTTTTTATATTATTTGTTCATGGGTTGGATACCTTTTAAGCCTTCCAATATTGAGAAATTATATTAATAGGGTGCCAGAGTCTTGAGTTAATCAACACAATTGAAGTTTTCATAAATTTTAATATTAACTCCTTTCCTAGCTAGCTGCTCACATTTTTGTTAATGCTTCTTTTGGTAGACTTGGATTTTCTTCCATATTTTTGAAATGAAAATGATAAACACAGATTAACGTGAAGAAACTGACTTGTAGATAAATGACGTAGGAGAATCTTACTATATGAACTGACGATCAGAAAGAAATTAAAATATCAAGTCTTTTTTAATATAAATTTTACCTAGTTAATACGTCTTTTGTTTTTCATTTATACCTGGTATTTAAAAAAATGGGGTCATTTTGATAGATATCAGTGTATCACAAATAGCATAAGGCTATTTACTTTCATGTTTTTAAAAATAATTTATTTTAAACAAATTAAAAGAACTAACCTAAACTAATTAGCAGTAACCAGGGAAAAAGAAATAGTGTAAGAAAAGAAAAAAGTTAAGAAAAATAGAAAAGAAAGAAAAAAGTAGTGGCTTTTGATATTCTTCACAGCAGTTATAATACAAATACATTTTAATCTCTAAGGCTGCATCTTCTTTCTATTATCTATCCTGTGTAACCGTCAAAACCATAAGTCACAAGTTCATTTTCTTTTTCATTTTTGCACAAAATGTTCATAAGAGGCTTCTAGTCAGCAATGAATGTAGATAATATCTATTTTCTAATCAAAGAAATTAATTTATCAATTTCAGCAAAATCTGTCAACTTCAACAACCATTTCTCCATATTGAGTAGTGTCAAATATTTCCATTTCTTGGCATATAAAAAATCTCACTATTTTGATCATATGATGACATAATCTTCCATTGCTGAAGTTTTGACAGCACAGAAACAAAATAGCTGCCGGAGTCTCAGAATATAAATGGGGATGTACTTTGCTCTTCTTGTGGGAATTATGACCTCACTAATATTCTCTTGTGTAGATTATTCATATCACTCTTACTGCTTTGGTGCTCATTATAATGATTGTAACTTAATTTAAGTTAATTTCCATAAAATGAAGGTGAAGTCTTCTGTATATAACATATTATACACATATACCTATAAAATATAGCCATTTGTCAAAGCAAGATTTATTATCTGTTTAAACTTTTTGAGTTCAAATCTTCAGTGGCAGCTGCAGTGATAGCTTTGCAATGTTCTCCATGTAGACCTGAGGCAAAGGAAATCATTTCAAAGCCAAATCTCTCCTGGAGTTTCAGAGCTGATCGGGTATATGGCTTTGGCCCTGGCCCATCTCTACAGCAGTCATTAACTATAATCATGAACACATGAAAACACGACTTTTCTTCAAAGCAAAATAAAAGGGGGCAGCTTATTGGTGAAATCTTAGAACTTCCTTCCAATTTTCCTTTTGTTTTTACCTGCGGCAGCACTTCTGAAACTCATTTAATTTGCATTCCATCATAATCTAATACAGCTTGCAACTTCTTCATTCCAAGTCACTACGGAATGCTTTCACCTATTATCTTATGTTGAATTTTTGAAAGTTTGTTGCTCCAGATTCCTATTGACTTCCACTGAATTGTATCATTTTGTGCTAAACATATGTGTTATATTAAGTTATGAAGGGGAGAAGTATTCCTTAATTCCTCTTAATAATATGAATACCTAACCCTTTTTAAAGCTTTAATTGATGTGCTAAGCTTGATTGCAACTGATGGAAAAAAGTCACTCTTACATTCAATGTTGAGTTGTGAATAAAGGCAAATATATGTGTCCCAGAATAAAGTTTCAGGATACAATCTGAGTTGGTCACCTGACCAAAGGTTTATTCTACCAAGCTTTTGGATTCGTGGTGGAGCCCATCCTCAGGGAATTCACTCTGCCGAGTGTTGAGTTGTCCTTACGTATTTCATATGTAGATTGAAAATAAAAGGGAAAAAAAACTTGAAAAAAGCCAGTAGCTAATCACTTCCATATCATTGGCAAGACAACTGTATAGAAGTGTTAATATAGTCATAGGGAACTGATTTTTATTTTTAAAATATAATGATGCCATAACAATACTCAAGAGAAAATAATTGCATTCTTGTTTGTTCAAGAGTAAATAAGAATGATTCATTTTAAATGCAGATCAAACTCAAATTTCTGTCCACCCATAACATGAACATATTTATCGTGTAGATACATAACATTGGAACAACAAAAAATTGTATCTGGCCCTGCATTCACTGTAGTTTTTGGTTTTCTGTCTTCTTATCAGATGTTTGTTGCATGCTACAGATAGTCCTCAACTTATGACTATCTGTTCAGTGACCATTTGAAATTATGGTGCTGAAGGAAGAGACTTAGGACCCCTTCCAGAAGTTGCTGCAGTGGACCTGTGGACACACCAATAAAATTCTGGTGCTTGGCAATCCACCTGACTTAATAACCAACATCAGGGACCGTGCAGTGGGCCTCCCATTTGTCTTCCCCCGTTATACCCAGCTGGGTTTCCACGGGCCTTTGGACATGCATCCCACCCCACTGGATCCCATTCCCTTCTTCCCATCCCCCATCATGGTTCGTCTACTTACCTTTTCTACAGTTTTTCTCTCCTACTGTCCAGTATCTAAACCTTTTTTGACTTTCATGTTGACAGTTGTTAAATCTGGATGTTCTGTGGCAAGTGCTTGTCTGTTTGAAATCTAAAGTTTCAGAGCACTTTAGCTTCTTCATTTTCTATTACTTTGTCTATTTTATAGTCCCACTGTTCGTTGCTTGCAGGCAAATGACATTTCTTAACAGATCTTTCAGTGCACTATTGTTGCTACTTTGTCATAGCATTATTTGTAGTTAGTCTATATGATCTTCTTCCAGCAACTAACTACTATAGATAGTAATATATACTATAGTAGTATATACTATATAATAGTAGTATATACTATACTACTGTTTCTTCTTCTGCAGAGGCATCATCTGCTATCTATTGCTGTCTTCTCAATTCTGATTCTGTATGCTTTTGTCCTTAAAACTTCCTCTAGTGCAGCCAGAATTTGCCTGTCTGTCTCTTTCTCCAACTTTCCTGCGCTTAGCCATTGCGAGATTTTATTCTTATCTGCTCTGCCTGCTATTTTTTTAGTATGCCGTCCATTTATTGTAATATTTTGTCTTGCTATTTATTTTTTGTTCTTTATTTGTTTTTCTTTTGGTCTAGTTTGATCTATCCAGTACTCTGTAAGATTTCATGTTATTTAGGTTTCAGTGCATCTTCCTCACTGTTCATCATATATTCATCCAATGCTCTTTTCTTCTTCTTCAACAGTCTAGTATACTTGCAACATTCCACTCCCACCTGTTTTCTTGGATAAGTAGAGTCAAATTGACTGTGGATGAAGGATGTGATTCATTGTCATTTTTATATAGGGGTCTTAGTTCTACTTGAGTCCAGTCCACTATTCCAGCTATGTATTTAATGCCTGTAAATGCCCAGGTGTTAATTGCCTTGATAGTATTTCATCCACTGAGTTTGGAGTTTAAGATCTTCTTCACTCTTATGATATATTCGCTTCTAACCTTCTTTTTGACTTCAGTGTGTTTGATGTTGTCAGCTTGAAGGATGCCCACATATTTGTACTGATGGTCTTCATCCATACTCTGATGTTATTTTCATAAGGCCATCTTGATTCCTTCAGTTTTCCCTATTTTTCCTCTCTGGATAGTAAGAATGGTACATTTGTCCAGCCCAAACAATATCTTGGTTGTATATATGGGACAGTGTTTATTTATTTATTTATTATTTAGATTTATAGGCCGCCCCACTCCCGAAGGACTCCAGGCATGTTGAACAGAGATTCTATTTCAAATGATGTTTTTCCATACAGCTTTATATTGCCCATGTATTATTTCCTGGAAACATAAAATGCAACAGTTGCACTCCTTCCATCTTTAGGCTTTTTGCATGTTCTTTTCTTAGGCAGCAAGGACTGATTTCAAAGAGTTCAACGCCCACAGTTGAAGGTCAGAATTTCAAAAGGTCTTGGATAGATCAAAGAGGATAGGCCAAACTTCAAAGAAACTCAGTATTTATTTATGGGTCAAGAGCATATCTAGTAATCTGCTCTTCATTTAAGGATTTAGTTTAGCAGTTCATTCTTGATAAAGTTGCATTCTACCTTTAGGAGCTGATTTGAAAGAGAATGAGAAATTTGGGGTTTGGATGCAGGCATTTCATTACTCTTATATGCTGAATGCTTAAGGAAGCTTCCTGGTCACATGTGATTTGCATTGTGCATTTGCTGTGACTTGGTATTTTTTGAAAGATCTTTTTTCAAAATACATTTTGAGATCTTTTCCTAAATAGTGGGCTTTCAAATAAAGTCCCAAGATATTCTTAATACAGAATTCCTTATAAAATTTCAGCCTGATCTCCAGTGGTTTTTATAAGGAAAATTTACTAATACTGTTTGTAGTTGTTCCAAGATACCTTTTGTTCATAACAAAATTACTAGTTATATAACAAGAGACTGGGCATGCCTTGCTAATGTTTCTCAGACATTTAGAAAGTTTAATATAAATTAGCATTTTGTAGCATCTTCATTTCATTCTTCCCTATTGCAGGTTTTAATACAAAGAAGTTGAGGCATAGATTGTTAGGGTTTGCTTTTATAATATTGTTTCTTTAGTTTGACCTTAACACACTTAAAACAGTTTAAACTCTTACTATTTTTTCTTTAAAACTGATATTTTGATGGCGCTAATTGCTCCTTTGCTTTCTTTCTATTTCATTAGTGGTATATATAAAGAGGAAAATAAAAAAAATTAATTTTATGTGAATAATTTCTGTTTTTTATAAATCTTAACAGAAATGTTATACAATTGTTGGTTGTTTTACTCCTGTACTATATTTCTGATTCTGAAAAAAGAGAACATTGGTTGTAGAAGATAGTGCTTAAGGTTCATTCTCAAGAGGTTGTCAATCTTGATAATTTTAACCAAGAGATAGTAAGATCCTAATGGAATTTATAGATGATAGAGTCTCTGATTTACACAGTGCCTAAAACTGTTGATTTAATATTTTGTCATAACATATATAATTTTTAAAATATTTTCTGGTAGATGATGAGACCCTACCATTCTCAAGAATAGTCAACACATCTAGGCTTCAAAAATGGGCAGTCAATAGAAGTAATTCTGTGGTCTGTAACCAGCAACATGACAAAGGGGTTTTTGCTTAAGATTCAACAGGGAATTTAGGAATGATTATTTGTTGATCTTATCCCAGAAGTAAAGGACAGTATTCAGGAAAAAAAATGTTGAAGTTCTGAATGAATAAGAATTTTCCAATAAGGAATACATTACTGCTTTTTAAAAGAGTATAAGGGACTATATTTTCTTTCGAAAGTTGTTTATTACCTATGAAAATGATTTCTTGATATTTCAAAGGTAAAGAACATGGCTACAACCTGGCTAGTTTCTCATTAATGTCTTTCACAGTTTGGAGTGGACTAGTTTATACATTGTACTGTACTTTAATTGGAAATGTGGCTTTAAAAAAGCAGAACTAAGACTAATCTGTCACCTCCTGGCAGCTGTTCATTAATTTGTATTTGGGTAGCTTTGGCCGGGTCAGTCTGCTTTGTGTACAAAAGCTAAGCTTTCTTATCTTTTTCTAAAGAAATGCCTTTCAGATTAGCAGAATTGTGTTCGCACTTCGTATTTGTTTTCATCTATTCTTCTGAATTACCCTGTGTACAATTCCCATATTCATCAGATTTATTTTATAAAACTCATGAAATAAAAATGAAAGTAAAGGAAAAGAAATCTTTAGGTACAAGCAATATCTCATTCTTAAATGAAAATCATATTTTTCAATCGCTGTAATTTTGAATGGTCACTAAACATGCAGTTATTAAGTCAAAGATTACATGTAGAATTTTCATCCTCAGTAAGTACTGGGGTTACAAAGTACAAACCACCAAATGTAATGAACTTCTGTTATTTGCAGTGTCATATGAGTATTCTGATTTGAGCCATCAAATCAGTTGCCATCAATCCAGTCAGCTATTAAATAGAAATACTGAGCCATTGACGGAAGGAAGGTGGAAGGAATCACTAGATAAGAGTTATACTAATATATTTATAATAAGAAAATGCACTGCTTGCTCATATTCCATCAGAATAAGGCTTCCATGATATCTTATCCATTTAAGGAGAATTATTTTAAAGTACATACTTTTCTAAACTAATGGCAGATAACATATTTTCAACCATTCCTTGCACATGACTATCACAGCATCCCCCCCCCCCACAGTTACACATCCAAATGTGGGCACTTGGCAACCAGCATGTATTGCAGCATCTCGGGTCACGTGATCGCCATTTGCATCCTTTCCAGAAAGCTTCCAACAAGCAAAATGTAATATACCTTGATATCAGAAACATACCACGATGTCAGGGGTTTTCTCAAACTCTTTGAAACAGAGAACAAGATTCTTGCAAAGTCCTTTATAATTAGAAGAGGGATTACTGTTCAGTCATCTCAGCAGTTGAATACTTTCACTTTAGCATCCAATTTATTTTTAAGTTATTAGGGCAGGGACTTCTTCATTCTGTGGTAAAAACTATTTAAAGAACAAGAGAATTGACTAATGATTTCCCTAATACTGGAGGAATGTGCAGGTGTTCTGAGCGAGTATTGTTTTGCAAATAATTATTTACTTTCTCAGGTTCTGAATAGTCTCTAATAGATGCATTTGACAGAATATTCTGCAGCATTTTAATAAGAAAATTAATTAATTAAATGTGAACGGGTAATGGGTTAGGTAGTTATATAATAGCTGGCTGACACAAGTGAAATTTCAAGAAGAATACACAAGATTAAGTCCTTGATACACCTTAACATTTGTATCTATTAATTGGGATTATGAAGTGTAGTAAATGTTTATCAGATTTGTCGCTAACATAACTTTGGGTAAAATAATATTATAGAATGATAATTAAATTCAAACGATAGCATAGAGTAAAAAATTGAAAATAACAGTGAAAATTGACAGAAACAGATGCAAAGTTATTTACTTAGAAAGCAAATCAAGTACACAAATATAGAATAGGTGAAATCCGGTTTGAATTTCTTACTCTGAGAGGTGAGATGGATGCAGTGGTCTCCATGGTCCATTTCAGTTGTATGATTATATAAAAATTAATTTCATGTTTGTTTTAGTTACTGTTATACTTTTAGCCAAATCTGCCATGTTTTTAATTTTGGAAACAAAATATTTTGTATAACTTGCTAATAAATTACTGTCATGTGCAATAACTTGTAAATGATAGAAAATAATACAAAGTAAACACTACTTGTATATAGTATGCAGAATAATTCTAATTATTATTATATTGATTTATTTGTTAAATTTATTAGTCGTTTATCTCATCATGGAGCTACTACTAGTATAGATGGCTTACAGTAATAAAAAGGAAGACAAATAAAAAGGCATATAAACAGAATAATATTGAAAACATATCCTTCATTTTCTCCAGCTAGTATTACAACTATTATAGAAATAGTGATGTTATACTATGATGTGAAAGGTACGGTAATACCTTGACTCCATTAAAATAAAAGCCAATAATATGAATCTGATTTGCCAGAATCTTAATGTAATCTTCTGTAGTTCAAAGACAGAATTAAAAAAAATCTTCAGCATGTTTCTTAAATACCTTTCCCATTTTGGGTTGTGTTATCTGCATTCATAAAAATGTTTTTATTTCTATTTTCAGATTATAGGTTGCCAAATTAAGAGAGAACCAGCAGAAGCAACTGAACGCTATACTAGGTGGATCAATAATTTAACACATGATCAGCTTCTTACTCAGGTATTTAAGTATATTTGTACAACTGAAAATTAGAGTGTATTTTCCCACTTATATTGTACATAGTTTGATTTGCTTTGTCTGCTTTGAACATGGAAGCAGGATATTTAAAATATCTGAAAGTAGGACATAATCCCATTCTGTCATACAGTGTTTCTTTCTGTATATTGCTCTTCAAAATATGCACTAGATATCTCCAGGATACATTTGGATAAGTGGGGTAGGGGAAAAAACAGAAATGAGATAATGATCAACTGATGAAATTCTGTCAGCAGAAAATCTGAGCTCGATTTTGCTTAGAATAATACAAAGGCATGCATATTTATCTAGGTGGATTAAAGCAGTATTTCAGGAAGTGAGGAATAGCCAAATATGAATTAAAATTGCTAATAAAACTATACATACTAAACGATTTGTTAATTATCTTCTTAGCTTTATTTAAAATCATGTGCAACAAGATTCTAACATAATTAAAATTATGCATAACTTTGAATTTTCTTAGATCTTATGGGGAAGCCAATTTGTAGTAGAAAAGTTGGCTAAGGTGACCTAAGGTTATGTCTCTATGAAACCATAATATTTATTGTGCTATTCTCCTGTGACTTTGGAATTATTTTTGGAGTTTTGTAGCTCATGCTAAGGTACTCTTGCTCTTTTGGTTGAACACCTTGCTCCTGTTCCAGTCTGGCCACTTCAATCACTCAAGTCACTTCCTCCGAGAGAGAAGAAAAGTCTCGTCTTGGGATGCCGTTTTTATCCCCATGGCTCCTTCTTTGAGTATTTTCTTCTCCATCTTCCCTGAGTCTTCACACTACCCAGTAGGCAGGTCGGTGGTTGGGGTTCAGGATCCCGGACAGCTTCCGGTTGATGGGGAGCTGGTTGAAATTTTAGGAATTAATGTCAGAGTTCCAGTGAAACCACCCATGTCCATTCAGCACCCAGATACAAAGTCTGTCCAAGTAAGAATTTATTAAGGAAGTCGTGTTGGCACATCTGGGAAAACCCGAATCTGAAAGTTCTGGGTTTTCCCTTCCCAAGTGACAATCAAAGATCCATCCCCTGCACCCATCAGTCCATCACATGGCCCAAATCAAGCGTTGTTCTGTTAGGAGCCATTCCTTCAGGCACTCCCATCCAGGTACAAAGCTGAACTGTCCTTGACATTCAAAAGGAATGTTGTTAGGTCTAATCTACTACTCACTAAAATTCCTCCCTCCCAATTTCCTAGGCTCGAATTGTGGCAGCCTAGAAGCTTCTAAGAATATATGGCTATATGGATTCCATGGCTGACAATTCTCCTGTGACTTTGGAATCATTTCTGGAGTTTTGTAGCTCATGCCAAGGATGGATGCATGGATGGATATAACACATTTCTTGCTAGTTTTAATTTGCTTTAGGATATGAGAATGCATAGTAGAATTGTGGTTGGTAATTCAGAGAGAGATAGCGTAAGAAAAAAGAGATGAGGGGAGACCCTATTTTTGATTCTTTTTGAAGTTGCTTCAAATAACTAGCTAGAAGAACTGATGTTTTATTTATCTGTGTTACTGTATTCTCTAAACTCTTTGTCACCAAAGTCAAACAAAAATCCTACAAAAAGACGGAAAACACCTTTTACAAATCTAAGGACAATGTCCATTTTTTTAAGGTTTATTTAGATATTTATTATTTAGACATGAAATAATTTGTAAAATAATCTTTTTAAGCCTTATGCAAATGAAATAACACAAAAATAACAAAAATCCAGAATGGCACAAAAATAGCAGATTTTTCAAATACAGAATTTTATGGAAAAATAAATGATGTTACTAATAGCAGCATCTACTCTTTTTACTAGTTGTTTGACCTATTAAAATGATAACTGATTTGTGCCATTACCCTTTATTTATTTAGAAAATTTATATGGCTGCCAACTCACTGACAGTGACGCCATGTGGCTCACAGAAATAAAACCCCAATACAAAACTCAATTACCCCCCTGTCCTCAATCAACCCAACTTGATATTTCTCTTTCACATATTTTTACCTACATAATATTCTGGAAACTTCTATAGCTTCGCTGAAAGAGTTTCATCTGGTAAATGTAATCTACCAAATATCCTAGTCCCCCCAAAGTGTTTATTTTGATCTTAGCTTCCCTCCCTCCCTCCTTCCTTACCTCCTTCCTTTGTCCCCAAAAGAATTCTTGTTTGTAACCTAAATTTCTTTTATTGCTTATCTCTATCTCACTTTCTTCCTTGAGGCCTACGGCCCTAAGCATATTATTTTCAAAATGTTCTGACAGTGAGAACAGGCAGGCAGTCAAAACTATTTATTCAGCCATAAGTACCAGTCCTCTCACCTCTCTACCTCCCTCGGGGGCCATAAAAGCAGCTAACATAACCTTCACTTTCAAGTGAAATAGAACTCCTTTAGACTATACCATTGTTATCCAGGAAGTATAAGATGCTGAAGCACTGAAAGCCTAATTTGATCCTTTTTCCTCAGGGTAACAGTTGTTCCCTATCTTGATTGCAGTTCCCTTCTTCTTAAGAGCTTCCAGTACTGACCACACCAAATCAATTCTTCTCATCATAACCTTGAATATTAATAAAGCATAGATTAAATGCTGAGAAGACAATTAGGGAGACTGTACCTGACATCAGGTTCATTGCCGTATAGTTGCTTAAAGATGTAAATCATTTGGGAGTTGGGGATTCAGTTTGGGATTGCTACTGTTCAGATGCTTTTATAAAAGGATGTCTGGGTAAGGTTTTTTGGGTGCAAGTATGGGTAATGACCTTATTCGGTATCAGGAAAGAGTTAATTGTCTCAAATAGTATAAGAGCCATTTACCTAGATGGATATCCAGGTAATTCATTCTGACAACTGAAGAAGGATGAGAACGTTTCGCTACTTGGATGAGAAGCGAAACATTTTGGAAAAAGCATCTTTAGGACTTTGACTGATACCATTTTACAGGTGGACAATTCAATATAATTCTGATACTAAGATAGCAATTTCTGATCCACCTGCTTGTGATATATTTTTTTTCTTTTATAATATTAAAAATAAGATTTGTCCTTTTAGGGACAACTGTAATACTTTTTATTTATTTATTTATTTATTAGATATATTTGCTGTTCCTCTAGCCACAAGGTGACTCATAGAATGCTTTAAGGTGCTGTTTATATGTTTAAAAATTATTGATCAGTTACTGGTTCATAGGAAACTTTTTTAGTTTCTGAATTTGCACCAAAGCACAGAACTATGTATGATACTGTGGTTTAAAAATATTTGGATCTAACTATCTTCTATGGCAAATTATATGTTTAGAATCTGCTTTCCTTTGCTTATTAATTGCTTATTTTAAAGTACAGTTTGTTCAGCTACTTCACAGTTTGAGAAGTAGTTTGAGACAAAGGAGGGGAGGAAGGGCATACATGGCTTCTGTGGTGAGGCAAAATGTTACCCATGCCTTAGCCCCAAAGGAAACGTGAGTGGTTGTAAGGCATCCGGAATATGAAGAAGGAGGAAGTGGTCTGCTTCAGGCCGATGCGGAGCTTTTGGGCATTGCTCTGTGGATGAACTGGCTTCTCTGATGTGGGCAAGTGCGATCTGATCTTGTAGAAAAACAAGCAACGTGCACATTTCAAAAATCTACTGTTATATGCACATGGCTAGCAAACAAAGCAAAATGAAATGCCACGTAGGAGTTGCTGCTGTCGTAAAAGAGCTTATTGAAACGGAAACTCTCAAAAATGGTTAGCTTTTGTTATTTAGGGGGAATTTTCTTCAATCTTTTATGCTAGCCCACACTTAAATTACTTCACACATAACCAGCACCTGTTATCAGAAGTAAATCATGCATATAAAGCACACTTGACATCTATAAGATTGTCAACTTCAAAGTTTCTGGTAGTAGATTAAAGTTTATTTTAGGGAGAATATTTTAGTGGCGACTCTGAAGAAGTGAGTAAATGATCCTGCAATAAAATAATAATTTAAAAAATACACACAACACAACCGTAACCATCAACCAACTAAGGTGAAAGTATCCTCTTTTTTGTTTGCTATTAATTTGCTATTAATTATTTATGTAACTAAATAAAATTGCTTTGTTTCATTTTCTTCCCTTAAAATAATGTTTCTGCTGATTCAACATGCCAATTTTTCCAACTTCTTTCCTACATTATCCAGAAGCCCTTATCAGAAAGTCTTTATTTATTTGTGATTTGACACTTTTACCTAATTTTGGGCAATTTTTAGGTTTGCCATATATTTATTTATTTACATTTATACCCCACCTTTCTTCCCCCAACCAAGGGAACGCAAGGCGGCTATATAGAAAATAGTATAGTACGACTCATTTGAAAGATTGAATTTCTTTTTTCTTTTCTGTACTTTTACATATTGTTCTGTTTTAAAATAATAACCACATAGTTCATAGACAATTTCATAAACATTTGCTGCCCCCCACCCGAGGATTTTCCCATGTGTTTTAACAGGAAACGTAAATAAGGCTGGCTTAAAAACTCAGCACCCTCCTAAGCATAATCAAGCGCTCCGAATCCATTGGCGATGTCCGTTTTGGACTCTAAATTCATAGAGAACTAACCCTAACCCTAGATGGATTACCCCGCCCCCCAAAGGTAATTTTGCCATGTATTTTCCCAGGAGAAACAAATAACGCTGGTTCAAAAAGTCAGCATCATCCTAAACATATTCAAGTGCCCTGAATCCATTGGTGATGTCCATTTTGGTCTCCAAATTCATGGAGAACTAACCCTAACTCTAGGTGGATTTTCCCAATGGGATTTCCCTATGTTTTTTGCCAGGAAATTTAGATAAGGCAGTCTCGAAACCTCTTCGCCCTTCTAAGTATAATCAAGTGCTCCAAATCCGTTAGCGATGTATTTCGCCAGGAAATGTAGATAAGACAGATTTGAAAAGTCGCCCCCTCCTAAAAATATTGAAGAAGTCCGAATCCGTTGGCGATGTCAATTTTTCTCTGCAAATTCATGGAGACCTAACCCTAACCCTTGATGTATTAGCCCACCAATGGTATTTTCCCATGTATTTTCCCAGGAAACGAACTCTAACCCTAGGTGTGTTTTTCCCCAAGGGAATTTTCCCATGTATTTCACCAGGAAAATCTAGGGTTACGGGTAAGACTCCATGAATTATTTTTTATTCATAAAGACTTTGAATACAGTGTATTGTCAGGGCATATCATTTACAGAAGAAAAAAGAAGAAAGAAAGAAAAGAAATAGTAACATATATACTAATAACAATAGTAATGGTGTAACAGAATAATTTTAACTAAATTTATCTATATGTTAGCTTATTTAAAATGATGTTGATTATATTGGCATACTTGTAGTTATAAACCATCTTTATGCTTAGTTCATACATAGCAATAATCTTTCTTCATCTAATTTCTATCTCTCATCTCTAGCCATCCATAAAATTTATCCCGTTGAATAATATAGTGTATTTCCTTCGTCCTTTATTTTTAATGTCTATCCTTCTCTGCACAGTCCAATATTTTCCGAATTACGTCCTCATCTGATGGAGTGTTCTCAGTTTTCCAATATTGTGCAAATACAATCCTCACTACCGTCAATACATGTAAAACTAGGTATATAATTCCTTTATCATATCTCTCTGGCATTATACCCAACAAGGATATTTCTGGTTTCAGATCTGTATGTTGCTTTTACAGTAATGTATATATTTTTGTCCAATATTTTCTTGCTTTCATACAGATCATACACATATGATAATAAGTACCTGGGATCTGACCTTCCGGTCAGACCTCCGGTGGCTTTAGACACGGAATAAGCGAGTTCCGTTATTCCGGTCTAAGCCACTGGCCTGAGAGCTCCATTAAGGAGCTTAAGCCTTCCTGGAAGAAGGCAAAGCCAAGGGGATTTGCTGAAGTGGATCGAAGGGTTCTGCACCCCACCCCACCAGATGTTGTCCCTGTAGCTGATGGCCGGCTTGGCAACTTCTGAAAATGGCGACAAATAAGTCCGGACGCTTCCAGAAAACTTAGGGCAGGAGGAGGAGAAGAAGATCTGATTGCAGCTGAGCCTGGGTGAGAAATGGTTAAAGATTGAAGTGATTCTCCCCGGTGTGGCAGCTAACAACAGTTAAAATACAATATAGTAGAGTATAAAAAGACTAAACCAACAATCAAATATTCACACATTCAAGGAGGGGGGACATTAATTCCAGGCCGACCGACAAAGCCAAGTCCTTGTGGCTTTACAGAAGGCCAACAAGGTGGGATGGTCCTAATCTCCACAGGGAGCTGATTCCAGAGGGTCGGCGCTACCACAGAGAAGGCTTTAGGCCGGGGGCCCACCAGCTGACATTGTTTGGCTGACAGGACCCGTAGCAAGCCAACTCTGGAACCTAACTGGGCGCTGGGAGGCATAAGGTAGCAGGAGGCAGTCTCGAAGGTACACCGCTCCTAAGCCATGAAAGGCTTTAAAAGTTGTTACTAGCTCCTTGAATTGCACCCGGAAGACCATTGGAAGCCATTGCAGCTCACGGAGGATAGGTGTTATGTGGATTGTACACCCTCAATCACTTGCACGGCTGCATTCTATACCAGTTGAAGTCTCTGAGTGATCTTCAAGGGCATCCCCATGTAGAGTGCATTACAGTAGAGGGACATCACCTTGGCGGCATCATTAATTTGATCAGGGCAGAGATGTATAACTGGGTATCATCAGTGTACTGATGATACCCTACCCCCGTGTCGTCAGATGCTCTCACCCAGCGGTTTCATGTATATGTTAAATAGGGGACGGGACAGCACCGAGCCCTGAGGAACCCCGCAAGGCAGGGCCCTCGGGCTTGACCTCTGTCCTCCCCACCAACACCGACTGGGTAGGGCCCGAGAGGTAGGAGGAGAACCATGACAAAATGGTGCCCCCACTCCCAGCCCCTTAAGCCGCCCCAGAATGATACCATGGTCGATGGTATCGAAAGCTGCTGAGAGGTCAAGAAGTACCAGGATAGAGGAAACTCCCCTATCCCGAGCA
>JANHGC010001801.1:176437-191229 GCA_027560395.1 Boaedon fuliginosus
CCCCTTTGCACCATTGCAATGGGGGGGGGTGATGTAAACGGGTGGCTGCGAGGCTCATCGGCGGTGATGTTGATGAGCCTGAAGCCACCCCTTTGCATTGCCGGCCCTCTCGGCTTTCTTGGAAAGACATGAAGTTGGGAAGAGAGGACCAGGCAAGGTGGAGTTGGAGGGGGCTGCAGATGTCCTCTAGTTAAAGCAAGGGTCTTCAAACTTGGCAAGTTTAACACTTGTGGATTTCATATCCGAGAATTCCTGAGCTAACATGACTGGAGGAGGAATTCTGGGAGTTGAAGTCCACAAGTCTGAAAGCTGTCAAGTTTGAAGACCCCTGGGTTAAAGGCTTTTCTCAACATTCATGGTAAGCAAATGGTTATGAGAGCAGCCTGTCCAGATTATTATTTTTTCTTGTTTTCCTCCCCAAAAACTAATGTGTGTCTTATACTCCAAAAAATATGATATATGTCACTTCATGGTGTTTTACAGCCATCTCTAAGCGGTATACAGAGTCAGCATATTGCCCCCAACAATCTGGGTCCTCATTTTACTCACTTTGGAAGGACGGAAGTCTGAGTCACATCAGGATCTGACTCCAGGCTGTGGCAGAGTTGGCAGGCAATATTGCATTCTAACCACTGGGACACCAGGGCTCCTTGGTGTTTCTTACATGTATCTTGCAATGTAAGTACCTTTTGCTGGGCCAAAGCAGGTTTATATGGGCAACCCAAGTAAACATGGCATACAGTACATGAACTCAGGAAGATGGAAGTAACTTTCCTTCTCTTAGCAGTAAGGGACTGAAATACTCTGTTGACCCATGACCCAAAGCTCGCCTTTTTTAACTTTCTCAGAGATGACATACGGCTGAGCAATGTTGGAAAAATGCCTATAATAATAATACTTGCATCATCTCTATAGGGCCTTCCCCATAGAATTTCCTAAGCAAACCAAGCCTAAAAAGCTGCTTTCCCCTTCCACAATTTATAAGCAATTGGAGGGTAAATATCTTCTTCGTTGCATTGTCAACTAAATGTTCTTCCTTACCAAAACGGCAAGCAACTGAGGCAAATAAAAACTTTTTTTCCTACTATTTTGTTTTTTTAAAGCAGAACCAAAGCACTTGAAGTCTCGGCTCTGGAGAGGAGAAAAGATTTTTTTCCCCTTTCGTGAAACTTCAAAGTAAGAAGAGAAACACCTCCCATTACTTAGGGCCATGCTTTATTTGTTCTGACATCTGAAATCCCACAACTCACAAATGTTCAGGCTTGATGAACAGAGTTAACCCCGGTAGCTGCTGGACTCTGAAACAAGGGAAATCCAACTTTTTTTTTTTTTTAAAGCAAATCCTAAAATTCTCCTGGAGAGAAAAGCCAGGAAAACAAGCTTGTCACTGCCTTTCAAAGAAGGTGGCAATCAATCAAAGGTGTTTGCAGAGATAATCTTCTGGTTTTAGTCATTCTGAGCTGGAAAGAAAAGGGAACCAATCATAAAATGAGACGGCAAACTTTTATTTTTTAAAAGTATCATCCGTTAAATGGTGAAGAAATCCCTGCCTGTGTTTTGATCTAAGGATCACTCACAGGCTTGTTTAATTTCATTTGTTTGTTTGCTTTAAACTTTGCTTTCCTGCTGAAGATAGGATGGAAGGCCGCTAAGAAAATTAAAAATAAACAAATAATAAAAAGTGAAAATACAAACACACCTAGGAGAACAGATGGAAGTGTTACTGATGGAGCCAAGTCTTCCAGTTCTTTAGGGCATTTGGTCTATTCCACCATATCTGGCCTTTCCATTTGTTTTGTTTGTTTGTTTAATTTATATGCTGCCCATTTCATTATCAGAATCATATACAAACTAAACCAAGAGCACGAACAGTATCTTCTTCATCCAGCATGGCATGTTCCCATCAGGGCCCCCAAACCATACAGTAGAGACATATTTTAAGGCTCTTCCAGTAGGTCAGAAGGGGGGTGGCAGAACTCACATCCAACCACAAGTAGTTCCAAAGGTGGGGGGCCATGGCATTAAATGTTCTGAAACTTTAATTTTTCTTCCACACTTGACATAGTTAATAGAATTGAAGGCTTTTCTAAAATCAATGAACCATACCCTAGCCTCTTTTTTAGGGTTCTTGGTTTTCTTCAGTGTTTCAGTACTGACTTTGTAAAATAAATGAATATTAAAATATACCAGAATAGTGGCACCTTCCACCTGCCAGATTGTCAAAGATGTTCCCAAGTCTACCACCTAATTGCTGGAAGTGCGGAGAGGAACAGGGTACATACTACCATATGTGGTGGACGTGCCCGAAGGCGAAAGAGTACTGGAGTGAAATAAGGAATTGGATAGGAGAGATTACAAAAGTCAAACTAGAATTACGACCAGAAATGTTTTTATTGGGTATATTGTTGGAGAATTATGAGAAGAGAATAACGTATTTGATAGTTCACATCATAACGGCCACTTGGATCCTATTTGCGCAGGAGTGGAAAAACAAAAAACTACCAATGGAGAACCAAATAAAGAAGAAAATAATGGACTGCGCAGTGTTAGACTAATGCTTTTGATAAAAGATAAAGGGGAAACATTATACTATGAAAATTGGACCATGTGGTATAGATGGATAGAAACAAGGAGTAGGAGACGGATAATAAATGGAATTGAGAGAGTACGATATACAAGAGTCAATAATATAGAGTAAATGGAGATAAAGTGATTTAGAATGTTTAAGAAAGATGTTAAAATGTTAAAGTATGTTTGTTACTCCAGAATGATGGTGGAGGGGGACATGCTTAGCCTGGTAAATAGCAATAGAATTAGTGTTATTTATTTATTGTTTGTAGGTTTTTATGTCTGTTTTGTTTATTGTATTGTCGTATTGCGTTTTTTAAAATTTAATAAAGACACTTTATATATAAAAAAGAGAGATGCCAGCTTAATGGATTATTGTTAGAATAGCAAAATTTCTATGCTGTGACCAAACATGATTATATTAGTGTTTTTAAAAACCACTAGAAATTCTTCAAATATTGCTAGAATATTTTCAGTGACATTTGTAAAATGGCTTTGCTGAAAGGCTTCGTAAGTAGCTAAAAAAATATACCTGTGGGACTTCACAGTAAATTTTTGGGTTTGAAAATCAAATTGATACATGCAATTCACTTTGTTTTTTGATTTTTGATCAGTTAGAATCAGAAGGCATATTCTGGTAACATTTTGCATTTTACATTATATAATAATAGGAAAATAATTTGGAATTGATTAAAAAAAATCAGGCTAAAAGGAATGAAAAGTGCTTTGTGAAATTATTTTTAATAGGAGGCCTAACACTGACATTAGAAGGCTTATTTTGTTCAGTTCCTTGAAACAACTTAAGATATATGATCTTTATCCAACAGCTGTAAAAATATTTCAGATTTTTTTTCTCAATTTTCCAACTGAAAAAGAAGTAGCAAAAACTCTCCTTATAGAAATGCCATGTTAATGCTAAAAATAACCAGTGACATTCCCAAAACTTTACTACTAGCAATATTATATCAGGACAGAATAGTGTATATAGTTTTTCTACTGAACAACTTTTTTACAAAACTTAGAACATTTACCCTAAAGTTCTCCTCTACCTATATGGCATTTGTACCCTGCATATGTACCCTGCATATGAGGCATTTGTACCCTGCTCTTTTGCTTTATTACTGCTATTTAAGGTCAAATTACAATGGTAGTTTAAATGTGAACTGTCAAGATGATATGTCCTGCAGTAGGTGCAGGGTACACCATTTATCACATTGCATTGATAAACTGATAAATAGGAAGAGAACAAGAAACGATATAGTGCATACAGCACTGATACAACACAATCAGAGAAGAAAAATTCCTTAAAGAGACGAGAAAGATTTTTTAAATATGCAAATGAACAATAATACTGACCAGTGTGGATCAGGAGTTTATGTTTATGTTTATGAAATTTATGTTTATGTTTATTAAATTTATACCCCACCTATCTTCCCCAATCAAGAGGAACACTTGGCGGCTCACAACATGATTAAAGTACAACAAATACAATTAAAATACAATAAATACAATAAAACACCGTAAACATCATAAACAATGAAAGCAAATCTCTAAGTTAAAAACTGTTAAAACACAATCATACAACCGGCATACAGCCATTCTTACAGGGAAGTCATTCAATTCCATGTCCGTTGGCAGAGCCAGGTCTTCAAAGCTCATCAGAAGACCAACAGGTTTGGGATGGTTCAGATCTCCATGGGGAACTGGTTCCAGAGGGCCAGTGCTGCCACAGAGAAGGCCTTCAACCATGGGCCCGCCAGCCGGCATTGCTTAGCTGACGGGACCTGTAGGAGGCTGACTCTGTGAGATCTAACTGGGCACTGAGAAGCATGTGGGGGCAGAAGGCAGTCTCGAAGGTATACTGCTCCTAAGCCATGAAGGACTTCAAAAGTTAGAAGTTTAAAGTTTAAAAGACTATCGGAAGCCAGTGCAGCTCATGGAGGAGAGGTGCTATGCAGGTGCACCGAGGCACACCCTTAGTTTATTTATTCATTCATTTATTTAAATTTATACCCCGCCTCTCTTCCCTGATCAAGGGAATCACTTGCGCGGCCACATTCTGGATCAATTGGAGCTTCCCAGTGTTCTTCAAGGGTAGCCATGTAGAGTGCATTACAGTAATCTAATCAAGGTTATATTTTACTTACTGAACTTAAATTGTACTCTGTCATCTGAAATCACAGAGCAGGGATTTGGTAAGGATATTGGTAGTTGGAATAGTAATAGATAAGAATGCATCTGATTTTCTGAAATGGTTTTGCCCATTTGCTTGTGAGTAGTTTGTACTTATCCACCCTTGAATCTCATAAGACCAAATCACTGCAATACTTCCTGTCCCTTAACCATGGTTAAAAAGACATGCTGTGGGATTGTGTACCAATTTAACCTGTCTCTTATTTCAGCATGACCGTTTGCTTCTCTTCATCTGACAATATTAATTGTAGTTTAATTACTTTAACCATAGCTAGTCATACTTTGTGGATATGAGCATTATGCATGGTTAATTTTCTTGATGAAAAGGGGACTAAATATTTTTAAAATGTTTTATATCTTGAAGGTTTTTCTTTATTTTATTTTTTAAACAACCATTTCAACAGATATCTAATAGGCTGACTTTTTGGTTTTGAGAAATTCTAAACTATCTATTTTTTTGTTTTTACTTGCAATTTTTGCTGATCCTTTCATTTGTCAGTGTTAGTTTTGTTTTTAACTGGCTGTTTTCCCTAACCTACTTTCACTGTAGATTTTTATTAGCTATGTTGGTGATGGTGGTGATTTGTTCAATGTTTGAACAATTTGGCTATTAGTAATTTTACATTTCACTGATGTTTCAGTTCCTCATTAAAAAAACACCAAAGTGAACCAAACTGCTTTGGTTCTGCTTTGTGACTGTATTCTTACTGCAATTAACTTCTGTGAATACATTAATCATAAATATATACTGACTTAGTAGAACTAAACAGACTGGAAAGAGTTCTACCTTATTTCCTTTGTTATCCTTCACATTGCAAAGTTTTCCTATTCAAAATTAATTTATTAAGATTCAGATGGGGAACATTTATATGGTTGTTATAGAACTCCTTTGAACAACAAATGTCCATCAGACAGTGGAGAGACTGCCTGACGCCAGGATGAGATAATAAATAGTGAAAGGCTGTCTACTGAAGATTTTGCAGGAGTGAACAATGTGCGTGACATATTTAAGAGTGATAATATAGTGGTGATCTTAGAAACATACATTTGGGGTTTTTTATAAGCTAGAAATAGTTGAAGTTTGTACAACCCTTCAGATAACTTTTATGTCCCTTGACAATCTTAGTAATGAAGAGTTGGTGCATTCATACATTTTGCATGTATTTATTTTCCAAGAAGTTCAATTTTGCTGGCCCAAGAAGAAAGAGAAGACTAAAAGGACTGTACTTTATCAGATTTAGAATTCAGTTTTTCATAACCTAATAAATAGAGCTTGCGGATGTGAAGGTATTCTTGGTATTTTAGAGTTGTGTGCAATTAAGATCAGATTTACCTTGTATGCTTGCCAATATTATTTATCTAGTTTATTAAAGTGGGGAAGAGGACATGACTACAATCCATCCACTTAAAACTGCTGTATAACTCAGCCACAGCAATGAAGAGGAAAATACATAACATCAAGGGGAAGTGGCCATCCTTGTTCTTGTTAGTTGCGAAGTTGTATCCGACCCATCACGACCCCATGGACAATGTTCCTCCAGGCCTTCCTGTCTTCTACCATCCCCCAGAGTCCATTTAAGCTTGTACCCACTGCTACAGTGACTCCATCCAGCCACCTCATTCTCTATCATGCAAAACTGATTGAGGTTCTATTCTTTAGCTTTGCCTAGTCTGTTTCCTTCCTGTATTTTTGTTCGCTTTTTTGAGGGACAAAGTAATCAAATATGATCCTGAGTATGTAACAAAGGAATCTCTCTGTCCTCTAGCATTACTGTCATTAATTTCCTTTGTTCAGATAGATGGACAAAATAGACATACAAAATCTACATTTTGTAGATTTGTTTTAAAAGAAATGTACACCCAGGATATTTTCATGAAGGTAGGACTCTTACTCAGTTTCAAGTACAAAAATCATATAGGCTGCCAAATGAGAGATGGATAAATGGATGTATTCTTCAATTTCTTTTTAGTATTCTCTTAAGAAGCTAGTCAATTTTTTAAATTGTTTTTTTCTGGCCTTATATTTTAAACAGATATATTTTCTCTAAAAAGTCAGCTGTGCAGTTTGGGTATGTTCTTGGCACAGTGCTGTCCTTGAATGTTTAATTGTTAGTTTGTACTTTTCCATTTAGATATGTACACTAACTGCTTCCTCATTCTTGATGAGGATGATGATAAAAAAAAAACGATTGCCATCTAACCACAGATTTTCAAACTTAATCATATCTAAATTTTTATTTGAATTGCTTGTTACATTCCAAATTGAAACAGCCAGTGTTACACTAGTGTTAGAAAGATCTGTAATATTGGTTCAGGACACGATTCAAATTCATGCTTGATTGTAAACTCCACTGGGTGATTTCATTGTTTTGTCCAACTATGTGGAAAAGTAGAAGAAAAATTTGTACACTATCTTGGGCTTTTTTGGGGAAAGGTGTAAATGATTTAGCTTAATTAGCTTTATTGTTTATGCCAGTTTCTTTAATTAATTATAAATTGATTACTATTTTCCACTAGTAATTATTTCTGATAATTACTCTGGTATTTATAATTTTAATATGTAATATTTTATTATTAGATAAAATATTTAAATGTTTAATAATATTTTTCTTGCGTTGCTGTTGCTATTATTGCCTTTCAGGTTATTCAATTTTAAGAACCTAGATAGGATTTCCAGTTGGCTTTTATGGAACAGTCCTACTAAAACTTTAGCTTTATAATGCTAAAATACTTCTGTAGCTTGAACTGGTAAATAATAATGAAATCTAGTACTTTATTTTTCCTTGGCCTTCCTCCTGTTGCCAGAATGCTTAACAGAGAATATATGTCATTGGCAAAGGGCATGTTTTCCCATTTGGAGCTCATAAAAAACAGATAATTTTAAAGTCTGAAAAATAGCTCAGAGTTGGAAGTTAAAGCAAATTATTTCCTCCAAAAACAACTAAATCTTTCTTTTTAGGAATGTTTTGTTTTAAGAATAAGTGAACAGGCCATCACCCATTGACTCTTTCCTGAACAAATTGTAAAAATTGCTTATAAAATATTTTTGATCAATTATAGTAAACGTTTGAGTAATATTTAAGGATGATTAACACATGTGATAATAAAGGGTTCTACTAGTGGAAGTTCAAGGCCAGAATGTGAGGGGATCAATGTACATTTACTATATCAGCCTCACATCTCTTTCTGCATTAAACAGTCATTTCCCTGATAGGTTTCTCTGTTCTTCCAAGCAGGAAGAATTCACTGAAACAGGAAAGAGAAGAAAAGAATCTATTGAATCACCCACAGGTAGTCTTCAGGAGTTAAACACTGCAAGTGGCATTATGGCTCTGCAAACCATTGTTACCTCTTGCAAAGTCATATGTAATGAGATCCAGTTTAAGCAATGTAATTATCATATGCTCCAAAATGTATATGGGATGTTGACTCTCTTTGTATTGCCCTTTTTTCAGCTCTACCAGGTTTCAGAAGTTGGAATGCTGGACAGAAACACTGACAAAACTTTCCTTGTCAAAGTGTTGATACGGTAGATAAAAATGGCTTCACCATTTTTGGTGGCTTCTAAAGGAAAATATATGAGGAAATTAGTTAAGATTAGGATTTGCAGTGTGTTGCTGAATAAAATCAATACAATCATCATTATTAAGTTTGTTACCATAATTGTCTAATATAGAAAGAGAATAGAATGACAGTGATATAACATCCCTCAACAGTTCTACACATATAGCCAGGTGGATTTCTGCTTGAATTTAAAGATCCAAGGCAAATCATTAAAAGAAATGGATCTTATATAAATTGAGAAAAACAGATTTCTGAATGAGGATCTGTAGCGAACTAGAAGAGCTATAATGATCAAAGATAAAAGGAGCAGTGGATTGCAACAGAGATAGGCCACTAGATAATAGGTTCTGGCCAGACAAATTCTTGACTAACTCTTCAGACAAGAAGAGATTGTCCAATCACCCAGTTGTACTCTGGACAGCTACTTTTCATGAGGAAACTGCAGGAATTGAAGTTTTAGAGGTTGACTCATGAATTGTGAATTGAGTGGCTGAGGATTAAGAAATTTCACAGCTTCAATGAAGCCTATTAGAATGCAAGATCCACCAAAACCTCACTTTATTAATCACTATTGGATGTAATTCATTTGCACTTAAGGAGAGATTTTTCCAAGTGGAAGGATAAAATAATTACACTTGGTGAGTCAACATTCTTTCTGGATTAAATTAGGAGGCAGAAGAATCTACATGGACTTAAGTCTTTTATATTGGGAATTTATGCCCCAGCTGATGATAGATAAATATCCTATAAAGAACTTATTGACAGATTAATGGGATTTTCTTATGAACGCTGGTGTTTAATAGGAGATTGGATTGAAGTGATTTTACAAATAGACAGAACTTCTGAGAAAAATTTTAAAATTTATAAGTTAAACTATGACAGTTTTAAAAAATAATAATGACAATTTAGTGTTTGTTGATGCATGGAGACTTTAAAATGGCAATTCAAGAGAGTATAATTATTTTTCTGCACAACATAAATCTGTTTTGAGAATAGACATGATTTGGATTTTGAAGAATTTGAATTTAACGCTCATAAAGAAGATATTGCCAAAGAGCTTTTCAGATTATAATTTAGTGAGTTTCATTTTTAAATGCAAACCCAGTTCTTTTAGATGGTGGTTAAATAAAATGCTAATACAGAAAAAACAATAGTGGAGGACTGTAAAAAAAGGAGTTTAAAAAAACAATCTTAATTAAGCTATAGATGTGAGAATGGTTTTGGAAAATTATCATGAGCAGTTTATGCAATGTAATAGTGAACTCAAAAAGAAGAGACAAGAAGACACAAATTATTTGAGATGAGATTTAAACAAATGAAAAAATTTTCAGAGAAAGTAAATTTTTCTCAATAAATTATAATTCTATAGTGACAATTTTCTATTTTAACACTAAGAGAAATGGAAATGACAATGAATTGTGCAAAAGAAAAAATGTTTTTGCAGATAAATCAGGGAAATGGTGAACATATAAATTATGAATCATGAGCCTCGGTGGCGCAGTAGTTAAATGCAGCACTACAGTCTCTGCTGAGTTGTTCAGCAGGTTGTCAAATCAAATCCCCAGGCTCAAGGTTGACTCAGCCTTCCATAGTTTCTAAGGTCGGTGAAATGAGGACCCAGATTGTTGGGAGCAATAAGCTGACTCTGTAACTGCTTAGGAAGTGTTGTAAAGTTCTGATAAGCAGTATACAACATCTGAGTGCTATTGCTATCCATGTTGTAAGCCATCCAGAGTCCTTCAGGAGTTGGGCGGCATAAAAAATGTGATAGATAGATAGATAGATAAATAAATAAATAAATAAATAAATAAAGAAAGAAAGAAAGAAAGAAAGAAAGAAAGAAAGAGAAAGAAAGAAAAAGAAAGAAAGAAAGAAAATGGTATTGAAATTATAAGACGAAGATACTGTAATAACACTATCAAAACTATAACAAAAAGTATTTCATCAATATCATTCCAATTTATGGGAAGGAGAAGAATTTTCCCAGTGGAAAATAGATGCATATTTAAAGAAACAGAATTTACTGAAGATTACAGAGAAACAGAAACAGATTATGAAGGGACCAAAAACAATAGGGAATGTTTACAGTTATAAAAAAAGACTAAAACAGGAATGGTGCCTAAACCTGATGGATTATCAACAAATCATTTACTATAATATTATAACACATGCTTTGATGATGTACTTTACAACTTTTACAAAATATGATGGTGTACAGAGGGTAAGATGCCAGAGGGCTACAGAGATGCCAGAGAGCTGGAGAGAGGCTAATGTAGTATTATATATTGTCAGGTAGTTTAGGTGGAGAGAGAGAGATCACTCAGCTGGTATAATTAATATTCAAGGAGGGAAAAGATTTGGCAAGAAACTAAGCCAATATCATTATTAAATAAAATGTATAAGTTCTTTACAAAGATTTTGGCTGAGAAATTGAAAATAAGTTTGCAGGAATTTATTCATAAGGGTCAATGTGAGTTTTTTAACTAACAGATAGTTAAAAGTTTAATACTGTGTAAGGAATGTTCTATAGTTTGGAACATACAATGAAAAACAAGCTGCACTGATTTTCTTAGGTATAGAGAATACCTCTTCTAATTTGAATGGGCCTTCCTGATTACAGTTTGGAAGAGACAGAGTTTGGAGAGAATTTTATTAAATTAGTAAGATTGATTTGTACTTCCCAGAAGGCACAAATGGAGATCTAACAAAAGCCTATGAGATCCAAAAAGGGATATGACAGGTATATTCATTGTCTTGTCTCCTGTTTATTTTACTTCTTCAAATATTGAATAGAGATGTAAAACAAGATTACAGAATTGTAGGAGTGAAGATTTAAAAAAGAAACTTACAGAATAATGTCATTTGCTAATAATTTTTAAAGTAGTTATTGATTGTTTTATCTTTGTTGCATGCCACCTAGAGTCATGTGTTTGTGAGATGGGCCGCTATATAAATTGGATGAATAAATAAATATCCTCTTTTATTGTCCCAAAGGTGCTTTCCAAAAAGCAGCTGGACTTTCTTGGTTTTTTTTCTTTGAAAACATTTTTCTTTTCATTCAAGAAGCTTTTTTGATTCATCATCAACTGAAAAAGTTTCTTGGATAAGGAATGAAACGTTTTCAAAAAAACAACAACCAAGAAAATTTATTTATTTATTTATTTATTTATTTATTTGATTTATACCCCACCTCATTTCCCCGGTCAAATCCTTTTGTCTTTTGGAAAAGCACCTTTGGGACAATCATGACCTGGATGATTGAGAATCTCTATAGATGTCTTCTTTTATTGCTGACTGGAAACAGCTTAGGATCTATTTTCTTCATAATCAGGCGAGGAAAGAATCATGATGTAACTTTAGAAAGTCTAAAATAGTATTTTTAACTGCTGTGAAAAAGAGTGGAAGCTCTTCCTCCTACCTTTTTTCCTTTTTTCTTGGTTTTTTTTTTTACTTTAGTTTCCTCTTTTATTTCTTTTTCTTCTCTACTTTCTTTCAGTTTTTTTCCTTGCTTTTAAAACTTTGAATAAAATTATATTTTAAAAAGGGGGAATTGAAAAAAAACTATGAGTTCTGAAGAGTGTGAGAGTATGTGGCTCTGTGAGGTTATGAATGAGTGAGAAAGACAGAAGAAGAAACCCTCCCAGATTCAGTTTATTGTAATACCTACATTTTATTCTTGGTTTTTATGTAGAGTTTAATACATTTATTACATATATATAATAAATTTGTTGAAGATTAAAAGAGTTAGTTCTGTTGGGAAAATGCAACTGAGAACATTACTTACAAATAAGACTCCCTGTACTTAAATATCTCTAGATTTTCCAAGACACAAAAATGCTACCAGGGAATCCAGGGTAAGCAAGCATTTGAGATCTTCCTGCTCAGTGCTGTGGGGTGTCAGACTGCATGTAATAATGTTTGTTCGTTTTTCTGCCAGCTGCAGAGAATTCAAGGCCAACTTCTGGCTACAATGAATTTTAAGACAGTGGGGGACTGTTCCATTTTGTGATACAGTTGTTTGGGGAAGTCGGCATGCTTCTTAATTCCCCTTCCACTGGCAGTTAAGGAACAAAATAGAGCAGTTTGTATTAACTCAGAGTTCATCTTTTGGATTTGTGCACAGTACTTATTGTGAGGTAGATTAATTAAGATTTTGTGTCTGGCACAGGCATCAAGCCAATTACTGTACTCTATCTAATAAATTCAGAGATACACAAAAATATTTCCTGCCTTTGGTTCATGTGCCACAAATCCAATATGGCCATGGATCTTGTTAGGAGAGTGTATTAAGAAGCTATAAGAAAGAATGCCTGCATAGATTCATGTTTACAGAAAATCTAGCCATATACAATGTGTAATAAATTTATAATCCTATTTGAAGTTGACTTTGTCTTTGATAAGAAGCTAAAAGCAAGGGCAACTCTATGAGGCAGTTGGGGCCTATGTCTAGAAAGGCAGAAGACAACATTCTAACGTTTTGTGAGGATGTCTAATATAACTCTGTTTTAGCTCCGTAGTAACAGCTTTCTGTCCATGTAAAATTGGGTACTGTATAATTTCTCAAATCAGTGAACTTTCTCTCAAATATATATTTCTGAGTCTCAAACTGCCTAATATTGTGATGAAAAAATATGTGTTATTTTAAGTTATGGTTTGCCAACATCCTGTTCCTGATGGTTTTGATTTCTGTTATGCTTATTTGCCAAGAAACTGCAGGGTACATACCATATTATAGGCAGAACATTTCTCCCTTACCCGCTGAATTTTTTTCTCCTGGGTTTGCTTAGATTGGATAATGAATAGGCACGTCTAATATGTCTGTATCTCCCACCCTCCCCAGAAAGCGTCTCCATTCCTAAATCGGACATGGTGGTTTAATTATTGACATATATAATCTATTTACATATTAAGTGGGGAGGGGTAATCTTATTTTTCTCTTAAAAGAGCAGAATGAGAGAAAGATGTTGTTTCCCAATTCTCCAGAGTCTTCATCTCTGCAGATAGTTATTTTAGTTTCCAATGGTGGCGGTGAGCCAGGAAAGGAGAAAAGTGATGAAAGCAGATTTTTTTTACAATTAAACTTTGAATTCTCTTTTTTACATATGGATAAATTGATACAATATAATTTATCATGTTTCATTTTTTACTTTATTAATTAGTGTGTGCTAATTTGTTATATTTGCCAACAAGTGAAATAGTTAGCATCTGAGTAGCATGTAGGAGGGTCACTATACAGATAAGGATGGAATTTTACCTTTTATGTTGAGTTCTTTCTGTTTTTTTCAAGCGATATTATTTTTAGACTTAGCTACAATTTGTGTGTTTTCTCTCCTGGAATGATGGGAAATCACACTACCAATTTTTGGCAGTTGCAATTGAATAGAGTTTCATGAGCCATAAGAAGAATCTCAGAGCCACAAGCTGTTTACCCGTCTTTTCACAGTGGATAGGTGGATAGTTAATCAGTGTGAACAAATGATCAGACATTCTGTAGTCAGAGAAAAAGATATGCATTGATGCTCTTTTAACCACAGTAAAGTATTCTGATCTCTTGTTGTGTACTATAGCAATAGAATACCTGGGTGAAGTATTTTGAAAAAAATACAGAAGTAGTTGCCTCTATTCATGAAAAAAGAATTGGAAAAGAGAGACTGGGGCAGCTGCTTATTTTTATAACAAAGGCAGGCAATTCATATTTTTATTTAGTTATTCACTGATTTCTCTGAATATTTTTAGTATTTTCAGATGTCTTCTATTTTTCTTCTAGTTGACAACAGTTAGATAGTTATATCTAACTATATATATATATTACATATAGGTATTTTGAATACAGTGAACTTGGACAAGAAATTCCACTTATCATAAAAAAACAAAATAAAAAACACAGTAACATACCTATAATTCATCAACTTATCTAATCTAGTATTTTCATTAGTCTATCCTAAATACAATATTCTTTTCAAATCCCCCTCACTTAAATCTTTCATCTTCCAACATCTACCTCATGATTCTAGCCATTGATAGAATCTTTTCCAAGTTGCTTAGTATTCTGTATCTCCTTTGTCTTTCATTTTTAAAGACTTGTTATTTCTTTTTTGTTTGAAGCTCCTGTGGAGAGGTGGGTTTCTTATCAATATAGATTTTAAAATGGTGGACATAACAATGTTGGGGAACAAAGTGGTGGACTTGAGTGATAAAATTCTTCAAAGAATTGCAGAGAAGGAGGTGGAACCGGAGGATTTGGGAAATCGAGAGTCATATGGAGTTAAGGAGAAGGGGGAGGTCGCAAAGACAAATAAGAAGGAGGAGGAGAAAAAGATGGCGACGGAGGGCATGAAGGAAAATGAAGACGTACGATCGTATTTTCTAAGAAATACGACAAAAACAGATTTGACTAAGACTATGAAACAACTAAAAGACCAAAAGGAAAACCTGACGGGGCCACAGGAGGGGGAAATTCGAAAAAA
>JANHGC010001802.1:27717-40794 GCA_027560395.1 Boaedon fuliginosus
TAGTTTCATTGATTGTTTTAATAATTTTATTGTAACAATGTAATTTTTACCATTTTAATTGTTGTTAGCCGCCTTGCGTTCCCTCGGTTGGGGGAAGAAAGGAGGGGTACAAATATAAATAAATAAATAAATAATCCTCAATTTTAATTTCTGAAGCTGTTATGATCCATCCTCAAACAGCATTATTCTGAGGCTCCCAGTTAGATAGTTCTCAACCACTCATGCCTATCTAGTTTCTAAAGCTATATCTTCCAGAGCCAGAAAGCAAGTAGTAGGGCCAGAAGCAACCACCGTTTTGCAAATTATGAGACAGCACTTGATTTGGGTACAAATAAGCATCACCATGCCTAGCTTTGTGATCCAAACAAAGAGATCTCAGGATCCCAGAAACTTTGCATTTTAAGGGGCCAATTAGTCAATTTGGTCCAATCCTTTACTTGAAGTAGAAATCTAGAATAATGCATCTCTATCAGATGATCATCTATCCTGTATTTGAATACAACCAGTGAAAAGGATTTCAGGTAGAAAATCTGTGAAAAATCTCCCACACCTCTACATAACCGAAGTGTTCTATGGTACTTGTTTTGTCCAGAATTGTGTCTTGATTTGGTTTTTCACCTGCAACTGTAAAAATCACCCTAATAAGTAAGAGAACTCAGAAAGAAACCAAGTGCAAAAGAGGATTAGACTATATACTCAGTTGTTATTACATAGTTCTACTTGCTAAAGTTTCATTTTTCTCTTTTAAAAATTAACAATTCATCCACAGCTACATTATGACAACTTCTATTTAGACATAGCACTGCTAAATCACAGTTCAAAAATACAGGAAATGCATTCTTGTAAATAAAGATGATTTTGGAGGCAGGGACTTGGCTTTATGGCTTACTTCATGCTAACTTTCCTTTTGTCTGTTTCAGTAAAAGAATCAGAAACGTAATTAAAGTTAAGTGGAGCAGAAAACTGGATGAGCACCCAGGGAGATGCCTGAAAGTGCATTATTGCCTATGGGCACTGTATTGTCTCTTCTGGCTTATGTCCACAACTATTGTGAGTTCCTAGTTTGATTATAATGAAACACTTTAATCTTTTCAAATTAGGAAATGGATGCTTCTAGTTTCCTTTTAAAGCCATGTCAAATAATGTATATTAAGTCAAAAGTTGGATTTACACCTGACCATGACTTACCAATTACATTTGCTGTTTCACATAACAAATTATTTTATTCTCCGTTGGTAAGTCTTGGTTCTTTCACTCCTGGGCAAAAAGAATTCTGGCTGCTGTTATTAAATGCACTATCAAGTATGTTGCTTTTAATGTAGTTTCATTGATTGTTTTAATAATTTTATTGTAACAATGTAATTTTTACCATTTTAATTGTTGTTAGCCGCCTTGCAGTTTAGGGGATTGCAAATTAAGTCCAAGGCTTGTTCCTATAAAATTAATTTACAAATTGTTGAAAAGTTGTCTATGTTTTTTTAAAAGTTGCTTATGTTTTATCTCAACCTTTGCCATTTGAATGTCCACCAAATAAGTGGAATTAAATTCTCTGAATTTCAACAATAGCCACATTGGCTGGAAAAGTGCTATCATATCTAGGATTCAAAAGTCCTAATGGAAGCAAAGGTAGTATCTGTGTCTTTCTGCTACACCATATAGTGGTTGTCCAGACATTTGTAGCCCAAATATGGTATTCCAGCCACCATCATATTGGAGTTAGACAGAAAAGTCCATATATGATGTTATTCCAAGATCTGACATTGGCCTGACATCCTACAGTTCTCCCTGATCACATCCAACTCTTGCTTAATACAGATCACAAATGTCTTCCATTGCAAATTTTGGAATTCCTTGGTTTTATAATTCAAGTTCCATTAGCCCCAGCCAGTACTGGAATAGTTAGGGATAAGAAATATAATCTGAAGCATTTTTTGGAAGATTAAGAAAACAGCACTACAGAATCCCTGCATTAAATATCAAAAAACATCTGCTCTGTTGTCAACATCTTTGTACTAAGCTTGTTTCTTCATTCAATCACCCTTAGTAGGGTTGTGCCAAACATTTTGTCGGAAGTGTTATAGAATTTCCTGCTTGAGCAGGGATTTGAACTACAAGACCTCCAAGGTCCTTTCCAACTCTGTTATTCTCTTATTTTCTAAAGAAAACTTTCAACAAGCTGAGATGCAAAACAAATAAAATGGAAGAGAAAAATGTGAAGTAGGAAGTTTCAGATTAATTTGGAAGTGCTTATCAGCCCACTTAAAAGGTACTACCTAGATTGCTTTTGAAAGTCTAAGCTGGGACAGACCTCTTCAGTACATGACTATCAAGAAATCACAGACCAGGGTACAAGGTTGAGGAACTGAAAACAAAGCATCTACAAGAGAGCAACGAGACATCATTTTTATCTTGTTATCAAAAACACTACAACATTGGGGGACTTCCGGGTTTACTCCGGCACTGGGAGGGGAACACACAAGCTCTGCAGTTTCCCCCCAGGCCTGCCGGTCCGAGGGGTCATATAGGAGCCCAAGTCTCCTCGGAGGGGAGATGAAGCAAAGGAGCGTGACAGGAAGGATTGAGGTGACACATCAATTCCTTCCCCACCAGTCTTTTGGCTCTAGCTATGACCGACCAGGACGGCACCTAAAATGGCGACCACTAGTCGGATCATTCTGGACAAGAAAGTGCAGGAGGAAGAAGGCAGAACCCAGGTGGAAATCATTCAGGGTAAATTAAGACTGCAGGGAGCAGTGTGGAGAAAAAGATGGTGGAGAGCCAACGGAAGGAGAAGGAAGACATACGCATCTACTTTCTGTGCAAAAAAAAGGGCGGTGAAACTATTGGACTTAACAAATTAAAAGATTGCCAAGGAAGCCCAAAGGAGACCAGTGGGATAGGAGTTAAGAGACCAGTGAGAAGGATAGAGAAAGATAACAAAGAAAAGAGAAGCGACGAAACACAGAGACAAAGACAAATGGAGAAACAGGGGGGAGGAAAGGGGGAACAATCCTTCCTAGGAAAAAAAGAAGGGACGAAGGATGAAAGGAAATAAAGATAAGTATACCATTCATTTCCATACATGAAGTAATGATATATGATGATCTGTTTTACTCTCCCTTTTTTTTAATCTTCTTTTTTGGATATTCTTCTCTTTTGTACTTTTTGAAAATAGAATTAATTAAAGATATTTTAAAATGATGAGGAGGGTATTAACTAATAAAGATTCTTAAAACTAGATGAATTTGATAAGCTGTTTGAATAAAAGAAACCTTAAAGAGATGGTACATAGCTATAAGATATATGGATTTAAAATTATATTTGGGGAAAACTGGTAATTTTTACTAGTTTTTTTTTTACTTTTGTAATACTGAAGAGATGATATGAGCTGATTGGATTTTGTTTTATTTCTTGTCTTTCTTAATAGTGGGAGGAACTCCCTGTGGCTTCATTGGATGGTGACTGTTGGTGGATTTTAAAATAAAACTAAGAATAACAATGCAGTTGATAATAACATGAAAACATGGTGGCAGACCAGATGGCTTCAGAGGAGGAAGGGAGGAATATGCCACAACTCCAGATAGTTTTGCTAGCTTTGCTGAGGATATAAAGAAGATAATTTGTGAAAGTTGTGCTGAGCTTTTGGTTATTTATGATTGTTGGATTGAGACGGTGGAGAGAGAGGAGCCCCCTGGAGGGGCCAAGTCAGAAGAACTGGAGCTGGAAGAGGTGAAGGGGGGCAAAAGCCAGATGATGAAGCAAAGGGAGGAGAGAGGAAAAATGGCACCTGTGGTGAGAGGAAAAAAATGAGAAAACTAAAGCCATGCTACAAGAGAAGATTGGAAAATCAGAAGAAGGCTATTTACAACTGCAAGGATCAAAGACACTGAAATTGAAAGAAGGGCTGAAACTGAAGCAAGAATTTAAATGGAAGAGATCACTAGAGACAAACTAAGAACTGTGCTCCTCGAGGAATCTTGGGAAGAACAAGGAGATGCTGAGAGGGATACCCACAAGGAAGAAAAGAAGAGACGAAGGATAGATTTTAGAGACTGATTCAAAAAGCGAGTTTAAATGACCTGACTGTTTGTACTTGTTAATTCTTAATCTTTTACTTTTTCATTCTCTCTTTCTTTCCCTTTTTTATTTTCAATATTTTATTACCAAGAAGAAATTAATTAATAAAATGAAGTTGAACAGAAAGATATTTTAGATTGATATAAAGCTTAAAATGTTTATTTTCTCCCCCAGTTCCCTTTTCTAATATTTTAACAATGAAATAGAATGAGAATAATTTGAAATGATTTAGGTTTTGAAAGGAATAATGATGAATTAAAGATGAAATAGAGAGTGAAATAGTGGGAGGAACTTAATTTACTATAATAGGAGAGAGGGAAGTAGAGAAATACATGCTAAAAGAGATGAACTAAAGGACTTAAACAATATGAAAGCTTAATAATAAATAATGGGGAGATGGAAATGTGATAAATGGTTTTTTAAGTATGAAAATTAATATGTGATTTAGAATTATATATAACATGGACAAATTGGAAAATAATTGTAGCCCAAACCAACAATAGGCAGACAAGAAATGTGTATTTTAAATTGCTTGTTTTGAAAACAATAAAAATTATTTTTTTTAAAAAGTACCCGGGCAATGCCAGGTTATACATTAGTAAAAAATAAAAATGATGGCATATGAAAATACCTATTAATACCCAAAAAAGCACCTGTGAGCTACAATTTCAGTATGCTTAAATGCAAAAAGAAGTCTAAATTTAAGCCCCCTTTTCCAACTGAACCTTGGTCCAAATGACCCTCCTACTTTCCCACAATCTGATTAGCTCTGGACAGAGAGATTGTTCCACAAACCTTTGTGCAACAGCTTGCACAACAACTGAAGGATTATACCCACCTCACAGCTGATTTTGTACTGCTACTTTTAAAAGCTCTTGCACAAGAACAGCACCATCTGTGCATCTAATTTCATCTTTCTCACAATGCTTAAGCCCAAGAGCAGAAGACACTTTCCTTATGACTCTGAAAGTGAACCATTGCTGTGGTTTTCCTGATTTTTTTAAGACAACTTATAGCTCACTGCTTATTAATTCATTATTTCTGTTAATGTCCTGCTATTCCATCATGCAACCCTGATAATCTTTCAGAGAGTTCTGTGGGAATATTCCAATCTATAGGACATGACTGTTTAACATGCAATAGAACTGTATGATATATCTTTAGAATGTTCGCTAGGTTCTGCCAGCTATCACATGAATATATTCATGACTGCCAACAATGATTAAAGCAATGCTATGAGTCAGAGGGCGGTAACTGATATTACTCCAGATGTTGCTGAACTACAACTCCCAGCAATCCTTGGAAACATGACCAATATCAAGGAATGCTTTTTGTTGTTGTTCAAGGTGCCATAGATTGCCTATGCCCAATTCTTAATTATGAGTTTAAAGGATAATTTTGAGATGAAACTGTAATTCACTTTTCTAGTGAGATGGATAGTAACCTTTGAAATATAAAAAGTGGTTAAACTGCATATGCCATAATGAATTTGATTTTAATTCTTTAATGCATTGACTTTAGAGAATGTAACTATAACACTAAGTGCTACTTTCTTGCATAATATGCAGAGTAGAACCATCGGACTTATAAATTGGTGTGTGTGTGTAATGAAAAGGTTACCTAAACACAAGATTTAAAAGGACTAATCATTTATCTCCCACATTTCCTGATATTGCTATGCAACCTTCAGGGCCACCTGTTACTGTATTTAGTTAAGAATACTGTAAATGCAAGTTGCAATGTTCCATACTTCAGCTGTAGATTCTATTCTCTATCCATTACTTAATGCACTCCTTTGGCCTTTTATCTTTCACTCCTACCTTCTCTATTAAATAAATGTCAAGGCCAGAAAAAATAATCTAACATCAACTGTTGCCAAGATTCAAAGAAAAGCACAGCTAACGTACAAAAAGCTATCACTGGTTAATAATTGTAATTAGAAAATACATTTGTCAAATTCAAGTTGATATCTGTTTATATGGGGAAGAATATGAAGATATATACATATGATTTTAAAGATCATAAATCCTATCATTTAACATTATTTTGTAGTAATATTTGTATTAATCATCATAAGGGTGATTTTTAAAAAGTGTTCCCATCCCTAGGGCTACATGGACCTTGATGATGATGTCCAGATTGAGGCATGGATGCATGGACAGAAAATCCATCATCATTTGGGTTTAAGGTTTTAAAATTAAATAAAACAGAATAGACAAAGTAAATACAATCTGAGGGTGGGAGGTTTGTAAAAGGAAGGTTTTCAGATCTGATAAAGTCAATATTTCCAAATATCAAGGTTTCATTCTGAGGGCTCCAGTCCAGTATAATAATTGTTTTTCCCCCATCATCATTCAACTTCAATCTGCAAGTCCCAGTATTTCATATTTTTTTCCTAATAGTTTATCCTCAGATCTAGCATTATCCGGAATAACAACATCAGCAACCAGACTTTTCTTCTTTTCAATAATTGTTATATCAGGCATGTTATGAACAAGTTGCCTGTCTATTTGATCTTAAAGTCCCATAAGATCTTAACTCACTCGTTTTCCAAATCCTTCTCAACCTGATGGTCTCAGTAGGTTTTACTACTCTTGATTCCAAACCTCTGGCAAAGTTTGTACTGAATAATTTTGGCAACTTACTCATGACACAGCTTGTAGCAATCTTGTCACAGTCACTGATCAAATAGCCAATTGTTTCATCCTTTTCACTACAAAAATGACATTTGTTGCTGTTTGTTATATATTGTGTTTTTACCTTTATGCACTCCTGTTGTTAACGAGCTCCATATAAGACTGTTGTCAGCTTTTCCTTCTATATCTTTCAAATACACATTGGCTTGTTCTTCTAATTAACAAATCCGTTTTCAATTGTTTATTTTCTATATTCAGACTTCACCTTTGTTGTTTTCAAGAACTTTCCTTGATTGACTTCCTTAACTTTTCTTAATGTAGTCCAGGGTTGTCAAACTCATGGCCCACAGGCCAGATGTGTCACACACTGGCCATGCCCATGCCCAGTTTGATGAAGGGAAAAAAGTCACAATACATCACATGACAATGCCACGACAACACAAGTTTGACACCCCTGGTGTAGTCATTCAGGCTGTTTTTCTTCCTCCAAAGTTAATTTCACCTGTACTTACTTTGGCGCTTGGCAAATATAACCAATCAACATCAATTTTTGAGCGCATAGCATGGTGCATTGTCATTAGTTTTCTAGTCCAAGTTATCAAAGTCCTAAATCTAGGGAAATCCTGCTGTATATCAAATAACAGGGATACCCAGGTATTAATTGTTCTAATGATGTTTCCATTGTTTAGTTTTGATTTCATAATTTTCTATACTTGTTTGAAATATTTGGTAAATACCAATAGTACTTAGACTTATATACCATTTCACAGTGCTTTACAGCCCTCCCCACAACAATCTGGCTCCTCATTTTACCCGATCTCAGAAGGATGGAAGGCTTGAGCTAGAGGGAAACCTTGAGCTGGGGAGAATCGAACTGTCAAACGGCTGGCAGCTAGCAATTAGCAGAAGTAGGCTGCAGTACTGCATTCTAACCACTGCACCACTCATAATAGAACAGCTCATAATAGAAGTATTATTATTATCTATTCACAACAATGTGAAGTCACAGTTGCCAGTTCTTTACCTGGTATTAGCCTTCATATACATTGAGTTCCTCCCAAGAACATAAAATGTTGTAATGTATATGTGTAGATCCAAGCAGTGAGATCTTTTACAACTGACTGATGGAAATTTTATCAATGAGCATATTTTTTAAGTGACGTCCAGGTTTTTTTTGGTTTGTCACCAAGTAGGCCAATAACCACTGTCATCAAAGTTTAAAATAGCAGAACTCAAGTTCATGGTCACTTCAGCTCTCTGGAGCCAGTCAATGTTATTTTGTAAGGGAGGCATATGGGAGGAAGGACCCCTAAATATACTTCCAGGGGGGAAAGGTTGGATATAAATCTAACTCCCAAACAGAAAGGCAATTCCACAAAATGAAAAGACAGTGCAACATAATCGTTTCACATTAATTCATTAAAGGGGGAGAGAAAGTATTTATTTCCACCACAATGTTTATTGGAATTCACCCTCCTCCTCTATCTTGAGTCTGGTATATTTTGCAAGTCAGCAGCGGAGATCCTATAGAATATGTGCCTTTCTCAAGGACAAACATCAAATCAATGTTAGGATTCGGAAACCCCTGGATATAATTATATTATTTACATTACTTTGGTTTGAGTTTTTATCCTTCCAAATATACATTTCTAAATGTAAAACAGGCTGTTGCAGACTTCCTACAATTTAATTTCCTCCTGTCAAAAATAATCATATTTTATGTGTATGCCATTTCAAAGTGCTAATTTTATTTTTATATTACCAAAAAACACATTTCATACAACATAGGTGAAATCCTTGGAAAAGATACTGACAGGGCTGTGCCTCATTAAAGTCAAAACCAGATGCAGAGTTGTCTTAAATGAGAAATTGAATCTGAAAATGCAAAACACAACTAGTTTGGAATTAATGTTGCTCTAAGCAGAAACCAGTTACCATTACCCTTAAGAGCTGAAATATTTCTTCAAATTCCTGGCCTTCCTACAAGTTATGTTGGCTGTGCAGATTGAGAATGATGTAAATTGTAACCTAACACTTCTGAATGGCACCAGCTTAGAGAAAGCTTTTAAAGATAGAATGTTTGGGAATAACCATTTATTCATGCACGCATTAATTTATGAGATGTGGGAACAGGCAAGAAAGACCAAGCTAAGAACAATGGTTTCAAAATCTATATTGTAACTAGTATGCTAGTGACTAGTATAATTGGAACAATTGGCATTTCCATTTTGCATTGTTTTTCTCTCTCCAACTACAATATCCTCCCCACATCTATATTTTTTTAAAAGAAGCATTTTGAGAGTATAAATGTCATATGAGAGCAGGTGGATGACTTTGTGGGGCTTTAGAAGCTAAGTAGAGTTAGGCCTGGTTAGTACTTGGATGAGAGACCTCCAGGGAATGCCACAATTGTTGTAGGCTAGTCTAGGAAATCAGCAATTTTTGCAGAAGTAAACTATGGCAAACCATTTCTGCATTGTTGGTAAGAAATTGCATGGAGGTATCTAAGGAGTTTTCAGGAATCAAGCTTGATTCAAAGGAGATTTTACCTTTATTTATTTTATTATAGGCAGTAAAACAATACAGGGGAAGGATACACACACAAACACACAAACACACACACACTTAGTCTCTCTTTCAAATCAGAGCCAAGTGCAACTGCTTCTGTAACTTTAGTAAGCATACCCACTAAAGCAGGAGCTTAACTTAACATGCAATGTGACTCTTGTTCATCTGAAAAATAAAAATTCAATTTCCGTTCAGACCATATAAAATTCCAAGTCAAAATAGAAATCAGAGATTACAGTGGAACTCTAGATCAAATCTACAGAAACGTGAAATTCAATAGTACGGCGCTTTATTCAAAGGGATCAGTGCAATAGTAAGGAAAAAGGAAAGAGATTCAAGGTTAACACATCAGCTAATTGTTGAAGAAGGTTTTGTTTGTACATCTCGGATCACTTGAAAGGTCTGCTAAAACTCAAAAACAGTGACTTGCTGTTGGGGGATTGACTTAGCTTTGTCTTGCCTCAACCAAGACGATAAATAATACTGGCTCTACCACTAAGCAGAAATGATGCAACTGAAGTGGGCAACGGGTTTAGAGTTTCATTAAATGCAAGTAAATAATTATTTAACTTATTCCGATCTGTTGTTTCTGCTGGGAAAGGAAATTTAACGTCTGCAAATTTTCTGCCAAATTATTCCACTAACTTGGCTTCTATATACTATATGTTGACTTAAAGAGGAGACAAACCATACCAACTGGCTGGAGATATTTGTCCATTTCAGTTTAATTTAATGAAATACTTTATACTCCGGTATATTTCCTTGTGAGTAAATCCTCCTGAAATGTGGGCACAGTGTGAGAATTACTTGATTTAATATCTACTGGATAGTAATCAATCTGAACATTCAAAACATAATTTTCTTCAGCTTTGTTTCATATGATTGCATGGAATTGTCTGTTTGTCATGTCTTTATGTTTTAACTAATTTAATTCAATCACTGGCCTGTTTGTAAAAGTGTACTACTTCTATAAAATAACTGGCCTTCACTCTGTAAATATATGATTTTTTCTATGGGTATTCAGAGCCTGTCCTTTATTGGCATCCAGTCAGTGACACTTCAACATTCAAAAATCATTTCAAACAAAAACAAACAAAAATTGGAGAGAGAAACAAAATGGCAGCCACTATACAGTAACAGATAGCAACCCATTTCACAGTGGTTAGGATAAATGAGAAATGGATCTTCTCAGTTAGAAACAGTATTGCTGGATTTAATATGATTAATAAAAAGATGCACCACAATATGAATACCAAAAGATACTCATTTCAGTTCTTAAAGATTGCTTTTATCATATACCTTATAACTTTTATAAATTATTATCATGTTCTCACTGGCTAAACAAATTTATTGTGGCTATAAAATAAAATATTTCTTTTCCAAAGTGACAGTGAGCTTGAATAACTTATGTCATAATCAATCACTGTACATTGGTACTTCCTGCTATTTATTACTGGTGGATTACTACATTATTAATCTGTTAATGTAAAATCAATCATTCAATTGATTTCTTATTAAATAAATTAAACCCAATTCTACCATCAGCTGATATATTGAAAAGAAAGTAGAATTATAGTAAAACCAACCTTTGTCATCTCCTGGATAATTTTTCATACTGCTCATAAGATAGATATTCTCCAAAAGAATAAAAATTAATTTTAATGTAGACAATAAAAACTTAGCATTTTATTATGTGTATTAAATGACCTTACATAAATGAACATTTTCATCCCCAAATCAAGACACATTATTATAAATGCCTAGTCTTTAGGAGGACATGTCAATTTTTTCAACTTTCAATTTCCAAACACTAGGAGTGCTCAAAAATTGTGACATGCCTTGGGGATCATAGATATATTTTGGTTACTTTTATATAATGCAGATGCTCTTAGTAAATATTATAACTTTTTAACATTTTGTTTATTTCATTTGTTTATAAATCTAAGAAATAATACAGTATTATAAACCTGATTCCTTCAACATCAATAGCTATTAATCATACATATTGCAACGTTGTTGCAAAAGGGAGATTTAAACATGAACAAAAAGCTTTAACTTATTTTCTTAAAACAAACTGCTCAAAAGTTAACGTGTTTTTAACCTTTGTCAAAAAATACAAAAAATATGCTGAATTGTCCCATTGAAAATACTGGGCGAAATGAATAAATGGGAATAATAACTTATTTTGAAGCAAGAAGAGACACTAACTCTATCATAATCTACTTCTTATTCCAACATTGATATTTTCATCTTAATTATGTGTAAGAAATGCTAGCTGCATTGTAAGAAAGGGGGGTAGTATGTAACTATTGTTATATAAGCAATGTAGCTTTTGCACTTCTAATTTTGAATGAAAATGCAGAATCATCAAAAAAAAAGTTAGGATTTTCTCCTGGCTTTTCGTGCAAAGGTTCTGTTCTGCAGCTTAAGGCCAAGGGATCCTGGCCCTGTGATGAAAGCAATAACCATTCCCAAACATGTATAAATGGCCCTCTTAACTATTTATGAGACTTTATCTGAAGTAAACCAGTGTAGGAGAAATAAACTTGAAGTAGGAAGAGCTGGCCTGTCTCCCAGATGGAGCTTGATAAAATGTCTTTGTCAGTGTTTCTTCTCAATTTTATGGCTGCCTTTAACAGCTTTGGTATTGAGGACTTTTTTGACCAGAGGACGGGGAAAGAAGTAGATCCAAAGTGAAGTGGCTTTCTCAACCAATATTCCCCAAATGACTTTATTTGAGCAGATACTGTGTTTATCTGACTATCAAGATAACACCACTTATTCTTTTCCTTGTCGTGGCAGCCTGTTGTTCAGATTCTCAGTTCTGGTATATATAAGAAATTCCTCAGAATAGCAATAAATTTTGAAAGGGTATCTGGTCCAGTCGACTCCTTTCCTCCTATTGGTGGACCTATTTTACCAAGCAAATTGATACTTAATCTGAATAAAGTGATCTTTGACTGCCAGGAGTTTTCATCCCAATATGAAAAGGAATTCTTAAAGACAAATATTCAAGTTATAGGAGGATAGTTCTTTCAATGGGTTGTTTATAATGTTTTAGAATTGTAACCCACATTCATTCTTATCAGAGTGAGGTTTCCAGTCTAGACTGTCCTGAGAGATTTTTCATTTGCAATCAAGCTCAACTCTACCTTGCAATAGGACTTGGGACTTGAGAGACTGTCTGTCACCCATCATATCTGCCCGTTTGATCCAATCTGGTAGGGTTGGCATGCTCCAGGTTCCTTCGATTAAATAATGCCACCTTTCGGGACCCCAGAAGTGTGCCTCTTCTGTTGCAGGTTGCCCCACCCCCAAGATCCAGATAGCCCCAGCCTTCTGGCATTTCAAAGTGCCAGGAAGACCCAGCTCTTTGCTCAGGCCTTTTGCAAGCATGATTGAAGCCCATTTTCTTCTTCTTTTTCTTTGTTCCCATCTGGGTTTCTTATCTCTGCAATCTTTGCTCTTTTTCACCATGTGTTCTTTTATTTTTTCTTAATGTTTTCTAAACCATCCAGGATATAAATTTAATAAATAAATATCTTGATTTTTTTTTACCCTTTTTAAAGTGAAGACAATTTTACATTGACCCACTTCCCAATTTTTATATACAGAAGCCCAATGGAGGTTGAATTTTACTTCAGTATTGTGAAGTGAAGCCCTATGGTAAGCCAGCATATTTATTTGTTTGTTTGTTTGTTTGTTTGTTTGTTTGTTTGTTTAATTACATTTTTATGCCGCCCAATTCCCGAAGGACTCTGGGTGGCTTACAACATGGATAGCAATAGCACTCAGA
>JANHGC010001802.1:48067-61512 GCA_027560395.1 Boaedon fuliginosus
CAATAGGATGACTCTGTAACTGCTTGGGGAGTGTTGTAAAGCTCTGATAAGCAGTGTATAACATCTGAGTGCTATTGGTATCTATGTTGTAAACCGCCCAGAGTCCTTCGGGAATTGGGCGGTATAAAAATGTAATAAATAAATAAATAAATGAGGATCGTCTCAGTATTCCATTCATTTACATTTTCCTCCTTTTTTCAGTATTATTTGTAAATTTCCTTTTGCAACCATAGTAGCAGGAATCACATTTTTTATGGTGGCAGAAAATATTTTCTTAGCAGTGAAGATCTCGTTAGTAAAAGGGGAAAATAAATTAATGTTTTGAATGCTGAGTTAATAACCATTCCCAGATTTATATCACATAACAGCAGAATAGCAATGTTTTTGAAAATAGATTTGCTTTGTGTGAAATGATAGAGCATGTGCACTATATACTGAAAAGGTTTGCTCCCAGGTTTGCTACCTAGTATGTAAGCATCCCCAGTTAAAAGAATTTGTAAGCAAGAGATGCTGAGGCATTCCCACTTCAGTGAATTCAGAATAAGCAATACAGAATAAATCAGCAGTCACCAGTGGCACACAGCCTATCTGTGCTCCCAACTCTTTTTTTATTACTACCCACAGCTCCTCAAGATCATATTCCCAAACTTTCCAGAAAGTTTAAAGGCTTCAGTAAGAATCCTTTACAACTACAAAAAAGGTCCCCAAAGTATGATTACCACTGGAGGGGAGGGAGAGAATAGTTCCTTGTCTTACTAGTAATTGTTCATCATTGCAATGTATTTGTGTTGCTTTATATGAAGGGCCAATGTATTCAGTTGCTTCACTTACATGCTTATATCACACACATCTTCCCTGAGCATGAAATCTAACTTTAAAATAAGCAGATGCTAAGATGGAATCTTTAGAATGTGAACACAGGAATGTTGCTGTTTAAATTATTATGCAATTGTAGCTTTCTCTTAACTGTGCCACTAAGCCACCATGCACTCTCCATTTGGAAATGTACCTTAACTACCAATTATTAAGCCAGCCTTCCCTAGAGCTAATTTATAAAATTTCCCAGTGCACAGTAATTGAGAAAAGGAAAAATTCCACTGGAGCCATTAAAGGTCCTGGGGGCTGGAGTTAAGGATTACGTTGCTCATTATGGACAAGAAGAACAAGAAAAAAAGGATTACTAAATACAAGAGAATTCCGTGGTGTGTGGGCTAGAAACCTTACCATCAAGCCCTCCTTAATTGTATCATCATACAAAATACGTGTCATTTTTTTAATCACTTCAATGACTGCATCACAAAGTCAGATCAGATACACAGTATGTAAAAGAGCGATATTTATTCATTTGTGAAATGTGGCAAGGAGCGACTTTTGTAAGATTCTTTGTGGTTGGGCATGTGTGATTAATCTGCTAGTAGATAATTATCTGGTATACAGAAGTTACAGATGCTTCCTGTTAAGTAAAATATGACATCACATTCTCTAGAGTAATATTTCTCAACTTCAGCAACTTTAACACCATTCTAGAGCAAGGATGTCCAGAGTTCAGGCTTACTTTATTTTTATTAAAATTCCAAAATCCACAATCCATTGCCTGCTGCAAAATACATGTGCTTAGAATTAAAATATTCTGAAGCCAAGGTTTGTTTTGAGTACCATGATTGAATGGGATTCATATTCGTTGCAAGCAAAAAAAAAAAGTCTTACTTCAAGCTTAATTTCAGAGATCTAGCTTCAAGTGAAATTATTGCTGCTGTTTCAGAGATCTCCTCTCTCCCTTCTTGTATTAAGGAGTGCACAGAAAACCTATAGCAGGTCATAGCAGGGTTTGTATATGTTGGGGGGAGGATTCTTTTCACCTAAAAATGTATCTAACAAACAATCAACAACCAAAAGCAGGAAATGAATATCAATTTTAACTAGATGGACAAAGCATATAGATGAGGTTCATTTGATGCACCTCAAACATATTTTAGTTAAAGGCACAGTCCAATTCATGTCTGTGTGTCTCCTGTGTAATGGTTCTTAAATGGCTTAGTCTTTCTTGTTCCACCCTGAACCCAAAGGCACTACCAAGAAGCACCAAATTTGTTAGCTGTAAAATCTGTTTATCTTTCCTGGATGTTTTTCTTCTGGCACCCCTTCTTTCCCACCAAGTTCCTGGGATCCCAGACCGCATTAAGAATAATTCTCCTTTGCTTCTCTGTAGATGTTTTTGTGTGTGATAGTTTGCACAAGGAATGAGAAAGGAAGCAATATATTTTTAAAAACCTTCCTAATAACCTGTTATTAGACACTGATTTACATGCAATCCTCTTTTGCTCCCTTTAATTTCACAGCCCCTTTGAAACAGCTGCTCCATTGCAACTTGCACATCTAGCTGAAAAGAAATACATCACTAGATGTCTGCCCTTAAAATAGTAGAAAGTATTAATTTATGAGCTGTTTTTAGTGACCTTCATACAGCTCTGATGTGCTGGGTAGGTTCTTGTGCCAAAATCTCTCAGACAAGATTATTTTAACCCAAGTCAACCTCATTCCTTCAATCACATTTGAAAGCCTGAGCAGCCCAAGTTAATACTAACATTAATATAATCGAGCCATTTAACAATTGATTAATGCCCTACATGTGAATTCCATCTACCTCTTACTTCTGGAACAAATGGAAGGCTATAATTAACTGTCTCAACTAGTTTCTTTAATCCAATTCCATATTAGATACCTACATTTTAGTTTACATGCAGGGAATCTGGAAAATTCTAATTTCATTATGGTTCCCTCAATAAATGTTAGAGGTTTTCTGTAAACATTTACATATATATTCAGTTCCATGGGGAAAATTCCTGGTATTTGTAAATGCTTGAGTGATCGGAAACCATAATTAAATAGGGAAGCATGTTGATCATTTCTAAAACTATGATCAATCTTAAAAGTAATATATTTTTTAATCTGAGCATATCTGGGACACACACACTTCTTATTGATACTTATAGTTAAATGGGTTACATCCTTTTCCTGAATCTATCCATTCTGAATGGCAGGAGCCACCCAAAAATCACACTCATTTTATCTTCCATATTATGCAGGACAATGTTAAATTTATAGAGAAATGGAAGCTCATACAATGGTATAGTGACAAAAGGAGCAAACTTGGGTCATTTTGGAGATCATACAGTAGAACGTATCTAAAAATTTAATCAAATGAAAGTAGTTATAAATTTTTTTTATTTCTATTATTCAAAGCTTTGGAAAATAACCAAAAATGAGAAGTCACTAGCATGCTATAGTAGATTTGAATATGCTGTTTTTCCTATTCATGCTTGTAAAATACACACCAATCTCATATTCTAGCAGATTGCAGCTTGTTTTTAAGGGATTAAGCAGATTGCAATAGTTAATTCATTTTATAGTGCTATAGCATTACATATATTCACACTATGAACATCCAAAAGTCAAATAGTGTCACTATAATTATGTGGGTGTTTACTTTCCACTGCCATTATAAACAATATTTCTATTAATTATGACATATAGATGTATTACTTTTCTCACATAATCTTACACTATTCCTTAATCAAATTGCATTCAGTGAGAATTTTCAAATCGTTATAGAGATGTACATCTGGTGTGTTTCTTGGATTGTTGTCCATTAGCAAGTTCAATAAATTGTAGTTCCATGTGAATGAGTACAAGACAATAATCTTACCTTCTTGGGTTTATAATAATTTATATCCTGAACCTTACTGTTCTAAATACAGTTCAGCATGAGATTAGGGTCACTTTAACAAATTTGAGAAAGCTGATTACATTATAGATTCTGGCAATTATGAGCATATGCAGTTTTTCTCATTTCAGTCTGTCTTATTCCCAAATATTAGTGTGCTCCTCTTTCATTTAATGTATCATAGCTTTGTTATTTCAATGAATCTAGATTATGCAAGCATGGGATGAACAAAATGCCAGCTCCTATATTTAAAAAATGCTGTGTGGACAAAATCCATTTGAACCCAAAATATCCATTACTGAAACTGATCTTTCTAGAATCTCTTTCATATAGTATATTTTTCTAGATTCACTTTCATGTATTATACCTTGTAATACAGTATACACACATTTTTTCCTGAATTATTCTCTGAAATTCATAAAAAAGGAATTCCTTGAATTAGGTCATCTGCTCAAATGTGAAATTTGCTGCACAATTTAGCTTAGCATGTTGTGTCAACCCAGTTTTCATCTTTGTACAGATTATCCTGTTGGACTATTATTGAATTGATATGACAAAATATGGGGAGGACAGAAGTGATTTTTAATTCCATTATTTACAAATACATAATTTAATCTGTAATGCAATTTGGCAACCCGTTTCAGTGTACAATGGATTTATCTTAGTATAAAATGGATTTACTTTCTAACAAATACATAATGGGGAAGCTGGTCTGGTTCCTGCTCCAGGTCCTTTAAACTACAACTCCCATAAACGTCACAAACATTATCGATGACTTGGGACTCTGCAAATTGTAATCTAAGACTTCTGGGTGGCATCAGGTTACCCAGCAGTTTCATGGAGGTGTTGCAAATAAACACAAATGGATAAATAAAAGAAGTCAGATTCAGTATTAGAAAATATGGTCTTTGTTCTCACATTCATGCCAAATTCAGGTTTTCTTTAAACTGAAACTGCCTTTGTACAACACACACACACACCCCACAGCAACGCCACGCCAAGTCAGGCATTAACCTGGGCCTTCTCCCAACTTTGCAGAATCAACCCTTTCAGTCTCAGTTCACGCTCGCCCTTCTTATCGCGAGATCAAGCGACAAGTACTCTTATTGTATGGGGCGCCGGTTCCTTTCAGCCTCACTTGTCACCGCGAAAGGGTTGGTTCGTGGGGCAGGTCGGACTAGAAAGGGAACTTCCTTTCTCCTCACCAAAGTACTGTAAAATATTACCGCTTCCCCAAGAAGTGGACGAAGAAGGGCAGGAGGTTTGGAAGGGCAAACTCTGCCCGGTGACCCAGGAAAAATTACCCGCTTGGGAGTTTAGCTTATGTGAAGGAGACTCTGGCCACTAATTGTATCGGTGCGGAGCCAAAGCAAGGCGCCGAGCCCGTCAAGGAAGGCAAGCCAGCCAGCCAGCCCTTTTCTCCTCTCCCCGGACCCCACTCGTTGGCCGGCCGCTTAGGCTTCCTTTCGCTGAGGGTTCCCGCCTCCTGTCATTGAGCGCTTTAGCAAAAAAAAAGTCTCGCTAACTTGAGAAAGAGGAGGAGGATTAGGCCTAGCGAGGGAAAGGCGTCCTCGCCTGCAAATCCCCAGGCAAAGAGAGCTTGTTATCCGCTGCCCGGGTGAGGCTCTCCGTAATCATCATTCCCCCAGCAAGCAACGGGGGGGGGATGTTAATAGGTCTGTCACTAGCAATAGGGAGCCGGGAATGAGCCGGCGATTGTGGCAGGGCGCTGGGAGGAGGGAGGGAAAGAGGGCAATTTAAGCGCGCCGAGAAGGAAGGAAACGAAGGCAGCCAATTTGTAGAACCTGCGCCTCGTCAGGGCCGCTCGGGGCCTTCACGTTTGATTTCTGATTGGGAAGAGGGGGGAAATACAAGAAGGCCGTCGGACAGGAGCGGGGGAGGAGACGGCGGCCCGGGGTCAGGATAACCATTGGGAAAGCAGTTGCGGGAGGGAGGAAAGGCGTGGGTGCGCTGGTCAAAGGAAGGCCGCCGCTGGATTGACGTCTTGAGACATCTTTCCTCCTTGGAGGAGGATACTCCAGCGGTAAAGAAAAGGAAATCCTCCCAGGCGAGGTCTCGGCTGATGCCTTCTGCATCAGGGATTGGCACACCTCTTTGCTGGGGTCGAGACATCCCGGAAGGCGATCTCCGGGGACGGGGCGGGAGGCGGAGGGCTGCCAGGCGGAAGAAGACCGGCGGGTGCAGTTAGGTGCGGCGGGATCAATCAAAGGGGGCCAGGCTTCCCCACCACCACCACCACCACCAAACGCCCAAATCTCGGTGCGTCTCTGGCTCACTCGCGCTCTCCCCTTCGACAGCGTTTACCACCCTGCTTGACGTCAGAAGAAACCGTGAAGATCTCCCGGAGAAAAAGCCTAAAGCCCGCTGCCCGGGTAGCGCATACCTGACTGGTGGGCTCTCGGACAGCAGCAGGCGGGGCCAGGCGCTGCGGGGCCACGAGGGAGCGAAAGGGAAGCGCCTCCCGAGCGCCCACCCGCCGCCCTTCTCACGCAGGGCTCCGCGAGCGGAGGAGTCTACATGGGACCCCGGGAGTAGTGCCAGAGCGCTCTGAACGAAGGCGACCCAAATCGTTTCTTGGCTGGAAATAAATATCGTGAGCGAACGAGAAGATCGGGACACCCGGTAAGCGCTTCTCGGGCGAGGCGGGCGCAAGGTACGGACCGGAGGGAGAACTGCGGGATTCCGCTAATGGATTTCTCCATTAGTTGTTTGGGGTTATTGGGAACAGCTCTCATTTGCCCCCGCGCCCCGCCCGATCCCAGTCCTTGTGTCCCCTCCCTACTTAAGCTCTCTCTCCTACCCTCAGAGGGCAGTGTTCGAACCCCACTGGCTTATGGGGTGCGGGGACTTGGGATGGGAGGGGGTTCACTGGTCTTGTCTTTCTGTCATATTTCAAGAGGGTCTCCGCGGCTAGAACTAGTCCACGACCAGGAGAAATTCTCTAACCCCTCCGAGCGGAGTTGCTCAGCGCCCCGTCTAATCGCGCCAGGACTTCGCAACCTCCTCCCCGATGCGGGGAGCAACGGGCCTGCTGGGCAGCCCGGTCCGCACGCCGCCCTCGAGTCGGCTCCCTTTCCTGCCTCAGCACTTTTTCCCCTCACTCAAAGTCGTCGCCGTCCCCGCGGCTTCCCTAATTGCAGCCTGGGCTTAGCCTTGAAGTTGCAAGTCCTTGACATCTTTATACCTTGTATAAATTCTCGAAGGTTCCTGCGCTTCGTCAAAGCTGACAAATATACCCGAAAAATATAATTCCAAAGGGGGGGTTACCTCATTTTGCATAAGGCAAAGTCTGAAATCAAACCAGAACGCCTTTGCTTAGGGGAGACTCTCGATGGGGCTGTCTAGCCTCAAAGTTGTGAAGAACAATTTTATTCTCTCCTGCTCCCGCTGGATCAGCGTGACAAGGAGCACGCTGGGACGTAGCTAATAAATGTTATATTTTTATGGAATTCGGTTTTCTTTTATGGCAACAGCTACTTGATCTTGGAGTATGGAATTATGTATATTTCCAACACACATTCGAGTATTTTGCAGTGGGAAAAGACTAATTTAATCTAATATTTCACAGGTGTGTTTTTCTAGAGTTTATGAAAATCCAAACGATTTTCTTTCAGACAACCATTTTTTCTGCCAGATTTCGATAATTTGCCAAATGTTGATTTTTATAAACCAATTAAAACATAACATGTATTAACACCAAATGGAAATAAAGGAATTTCAATCCTTGCAAAGACCATTTTAATAAAGAGAAATTAATCTTTGTTTACATTACTTAATAGGAAATGTCATTTTAATTTAAAAAATTTACAAAGGCTCAGCAAACTTAAAAGTTAATAAAAAGTACTTATTTATATGGAGGAAATCAAACTTTCCTTATTTAAATTAAAAGTATAAATAGAAATTATGGTACGAATAAGAACAGAAATAAGTTGATTCCAGAATTCAAAGTCTGACAGAAATTGCTGTCATGTTAAAAAAAAAACCTGTTCCTTATAATAGAAATCCCTCATTAGTTTGACTTTTTGGATTCTACATATAGTTTAAGACAGAATACTTAGATTTAAGCAGATTTAGATTTAAATTATTGTCTTTAACTTAAAACATACACATGTTGATAGTATATCTTGGCATTATTTCGATGGATCCATATTTGTTTGTTTAAGAGTACAGTTTTACTTGGAAGTAAAATCCCATTTCTATCAAGGGTACTTGCTTTTTAACCAACATATGTTTCAAATTGGAGTGCCAATCCCACAATCAGTTTAAATCCAAACAAAACTCTGGCTTAAATGGACTGTGGATTTAAAATACTTCTTTCCTTGAAATAAAACAAGTACACAAGCAATTATTGTAGACAATCAACAATTGACATGTTTCTTTGGAATATGACAGTTTGCTCCCCACCCCACTCCCCAAAGTTGTATATCTCAATATGCGCCCTTCTGTGACACAGTTTTCAATCTGTTCATGTTGATCTAAAAATAGCACATAACCTGACAATGTATGATGTTAATCTTTATTCTGGAAGAAGGGGAACACTTTCATATCAATGCACCAAGAGATATAATGTTTCCAATGTTGGTTATAAAATAAATTGGAATCTGCTGTTATAATATTAGCTTTTTCTGCCAATTGCCTGACTTTGGCATTATAGAATATTTAGAGTTTTTAGTTTCAATTGTTCCCTTTTGCTTTATTTTCTACTTCCTAACTATCGCCTAGTTCAGAATTACTCCACTAGGTTCCTGTAGTCTGCAAGTTTTCTGGAAATCTGTTCCTACTCCTGTTCCATTAATACTTTAGGTAATAGTCCTGGGAAAAATTCAGGAATTTTCTACTCTTTGGGACCTAGGGTTGACAAATAATTGAAAGTGAGAATTTTCACTGCTAATTGTAGGTAGCATTGATATAATTCTCCGAACATACCCCTTCCTAATAAAGGAATCATAAGTCTGCATATTTGCTAGTGCCAGTGGCGGGATTTCCGTGTGACAGAGATTTAAAAGGAGTTGCCACAGCCATTTTAAAACAGGATATTGGCCTCCCATTTCATTAACAGCACTGGCTCTCCTTTACCAGATAAATCTTGTGCAGAACCCTTCCATGTCCCCTTGTCTTCCAACTGAACCCGGTAGACATCTGAGGGACAACTGAGCCATTTTTTTGTTTAGGACAGCTGGACCGGCTCCCTCCTGGCTGCACAGGGATGGTTGGATCGCGCTATGACTCTTAAGTGAGCAAATGGCCTAAGAAGGACTTAAATTCAGCAATAAAAATGGAGAGTGTTTTTTCCCCATCTTAAAATATACTTTATTGAATGTTAGCCTTTTCGGGTTATTTCAGTTAAAAAGAGATCTCCGAGACACACCCTCCGTTAAAAAAAAGTGGAGGTTTTTTTGGCGTTTATATTATTATTTCTGTCAAAGCAAATCCTATAAAATAGTTATTTAATCACGGTGTATTTTGTTGTTCACAGAGTTTGTGCTATGGAGCACGGTCGGTCCAAAAGTATCCCTCCCTATGCGGATTTAGGTAAGATGGGGGTTTTTTCGCAGTTGGGCTGAGTGGGGCAATGGGGTTTCGAAGTATCAGATCCACGATTCCTTTCATGCCTGAGAAAGCTCAGACGTGATTCAAATTCGTTGTTATATTTGCTTCCGGTCTCCCAATTCCACAGGCCGGTGTCAGCGGCTGAGTGCCCCGACTCCTGCTCTTCCCGCTCCCCACCCCCCACAGTCCTTTAGCCAGTGATTACCTATATTAAGATCAAGCGGTTTTTACAATACAGCCATGGAAACGAGTGGGGTAGAAGCAATCCTGGCTATTATCATGGTTTTGGCTCTCCGGGGCTGTGGCTTCCGGGGCTGAAGGCACCCAGAGCAAAGTGACACACCAGGTCCGATGACCCGGGTCAGGAGATCTGAAAAGGGTTTATTTGTCTCAAGGGAAATGCGTGTTAGCTGGGACCTATGGGTGGTGCGACCCGGTTTGCAATGCCTTCCGGGATGGGTGTCCCTTCCTGGGACTGTCGTGGCATGAAGTTTCCAGTTTTTCCCGCCGCGAAGGACAAACTCCGGCGAAGTCCCGAATCAGATTGGTTAGTGGAAACGCCCCCTGGACTGCCGCGAAGTTGCGGGTTACCGTAATTAAGTCGGTAAATTTCCTCGGCAAATCGCTTAGCTTAGTTGCCCTGTGATCGAACTGCCTGAGCTAGATTTGCGTTTGTGCTTGTTTTCGTTTAAATGATGCTTTTCTTTAAGGCGACGTTTGCATTCGGAGGTCATTCAGCTGAAGTTTGGGGAAACAACTATCATTGACCTTTATGAGTTTTTACCTTGAGTTTTTTCCCGCTCAGAAACTTTGTTTTCTCAGCTTATTTTTTTATTTAACGTCTTAGGATTTCCTCCTCCGCACAAAATTGAGCCGGTTCCCGACGAAGCTTAATTATTTATCTGCTTGGGGCAGGAAACACGCCGGCTGTCCCAAGCCTCGAATTGACTCTGAGCATATTAAAACACTTGGACATTATTAGAAGACTTCGGCTATTCAGGAAATGTCCCCTTAAGAGAGAACTACTTCTTCACTCCCACCCATTCCAAATATGCCAGCAATTAAGAGGCTGCTCGAATTAAGCCTGTATAAGGGAGGGGGGAGCGTGGAGATGATGGAGGGGATGCAGAGATAGACCCAAAGGGGAAATACAATCTCTGGAGGTCCTGTCCCCTTTCTTTTCAGCCTGGGAAAGGGCCCTAACGAAAAGGAAAGGCTGTCTCTTCGGCCTTTGATTACACTGGATCAGAGAGAGACTGTTAATTCAACACATACCCCCCCCCCCACGCCCACAAAGGCGCTCCAAGTTCAGAGATGCCCCGAGTAACCTGAGCAGCCCGTTTAACAAACTCTCTGCCCCCTTTTCTCCATGCATGCAATTAATCTAAAAGGCATGTTCTCCGTGGGGGAAAGCCAGGAATTCTCCAGGGCTCCCGATTTTGCTGCCCTTCTTCCCCACTCTCCCGGGTTTTTCTGCCTCTCCTTCCCACCCCTTCGCTCCAGAAGCCCTTCTCCTCTGCAGATCAAGAATACGCATCTCTGGCTCAGCCAAGGACCGCTTTTGGTCCCGGAGTGGTGGCTAGGAAATTGTCTGTGGAGTCGAGGCAAGAACTACGTGGGGTTCGATTTCATTTGCATGGAATTCACATTAAACCTGATTACGTTCTCATGTATGCAATTATTTCTTCCTTCGGCCTTCCCTGGAAGGCATGGCCAAAATAGAACAATGAAGCTGGTCTGGGCAAGCGGGTTGGCCCCAATGGTTGATGCGGTGCCTTTGCTTTTCCTTGAAGACTATTTGGTTGGTGTCCTTTAGTGAGGTTCTTGGCTCCATGGAATCGGACTCTGCAACAGGAGCAAGTCTAGACCCAAAAGGGTAACCTCATGATCCGGAGCTGAGTTTCTAAGCAGGCTAAAACCAAAATTCAGAAGGATTTGAGGCCAACAAGGTTTTCCATCAATTGGTACCCTCCAAGGAGGGTTTGATCTTATTTTCCACTAAGTGAGAAGGTGTCCTTTGCTTTCCTTCTGATGACAATTCTTCATTGACTGCATTTCCATGTCAGCAATTTATAGCATCACCCTGACATTGTTCTGGCAATGCGCCTTCTGCTTAATGCTGCTTCCATCTTAGCTAGATGTCCCATAAAGGGGGGGGGTCGGTTTTGTAATGTTAAACCTATTTGAGAGCATTTCCAAATGGTCCAAGATGGAAGTGGAAGGCTACCATGGCTAGCCTGTTTGCCCATATTTAAATCTTGGGCTTTTCTTTGAGGCAACCTCTAGTGTACTGAATGGGGACATCAGCAGATGATTTTACCAAATCAGCCTATGGCACCCCATATCTCTATCTGTACAGCTGCTACTGCCTTCTAGATGTTTTGAGCTTCAACTCCTCTCATGCTCAGCCAATATAGCTGATGGGCATGATGGGAACTAATGCCCATCCCAAGAACTCCCAAGTTCGTACACGCAGTTGTTCTTCCGCATTTTAGACCGGAGTCAGGAATATTTTCCAATTCCAACTCAACCTAGGAGATTTCAGGAACTGGACCTTCTGACTAGCTAAGCTTCCTGTTGCTAAGTCTTACTCGGACAAGATTAGATGTTTTCACACCTTCTCTTTATTTTCTGTCTTTAAAAAAACAAAAACAAATGAGCGATCCAGGCCTTTGTGGATGTCTCCCCCCAAACTTTTCATTCTGGTTCCAAACCTGCCACCCTCCTTCAGGTTCCGAGAAGGAGGGTTGGTGGGGGGTTTTTTCTTTTCCATCGGAGCGCTCTGGAAATGGCCTGCGGCGACGGGACGGCCCTTAGGCTGTTCATAGTTGCTTAGTCTCCCGGTAGAAACAGACCGCTGAAAAGGTAAAAGTGTCGCTGGTTGTCTTCTTTTGGGGCGCTTTATTGTTTTGTTTTGTTTTGCCTGCTTTTGTTTATTTTGGGACTTCCTGGTCTAACCAGGTGGTCCCTATCCAAGCGCTGGCTAGGGCCGCCTCGGCTGAGTGGCTGAGATCACCCAAGAGCTCTCTGGCTTCAAGTGAAGGCGGATCAGCGCAGCCGGCCGTTTGTCCTTCAAAAATAAGCGTTGTCTCTGTCCAAAAAAAAAAGCCCTTAAACTTCCCATTTCTTAGCCCTTGGTGCTTCTTATCCTTCCCCCACACTTGGTTCGGGGCTGCTAGTGTGTTATAAAAAATGTCTCCCCCCTCTTTCCCCCCCCCACGTCCTTTTGGAGCAGACCTAAATGGAAGACCCTACTACATCCTTGGGGTTGCTCCTCTTTCCAGCCATGCTTCCTCGGGACTTCCTCCCGCTTTCTTTGCTATTCCTGCCAAGGAGGGGAGCGAGGAAGCTCCCGGCTTGTGATGCAGGGAGTGCGAAGGGCTCCTGACACGGCCAAAAAGCGGAAAGGTAGGAGGAAGGTGCTCTTTTAGGCCCATTTTGTTTTTTAATCGTTGCTGACCATCTGACCGTCCTCGCTAGCAATGGCTCCTGGACGTCGGCCAGAGGATGCCCTCTTTTTCCCTTTCTGCCTCCGGGAGCTCGCCTTCAAAAAGTCGAGGGCTTCCAAGCATGGCCCTGGCTTCACCGGGCGGGAAAGAGAGCCGCCCAGCCGCCGGTGAGATCCTGGCCCTGGCGCTCCCACAAGAAGCCCGGCGCTACTGTGGGTACCTTCCCTTCCCTCTTTTCTTTCCCCGGGTGATTTTGCCCAGCCGTCGCGAGCCGGCTCTACAGCGGGTGTGGACCGTGCCCGGCCGAACCCGGTCAAAAGGAGCCCTTGCTCCGGAACCGCCACCGCTGCTTTTCTGACAAGCGGCTTCGACGGAGAGCCGTCAAGGATCCCTCGGGTCGGTCGCCCTGGGCAAGCTCTTCCTCTCGGCTCTTCTCAGCACCCCTGAAGGGAAAGAAATACTCTCGAAAAGGCCCTCCCGGACGGCGATCGCTCGGACTGGACCCCCCCGCTCCGCTCCCGCCGTCTCGCAGGCCAAGGCCCTCGGGGCGGGGCGGTGAGCCACGGCCACCCGCGCTGTGCCCTAAAGGAGCCTCGCCGCGAAACGCGTTTAGCCTCCCTAATTTATCTGCAATTTTCCTATGCTTTTGAATGCAGGCCAGATAAAACATACAACAAAAAAATGTCAGGTTCCCTTTCCTT
>JANHGC010001802.1:62083-72530 GCA_027560395.1 Boaedon fuliginosus
TAAAGGAGCCTCGCCGCGAAACGCGTTTAGCCTGCGTGTTCCATCGGGGGGGGGGAGGGGAGGGGAGAGGGGCTTCCTCCCGTCCCCTAAAGGCCTCCTTTTGCAAATCTATTTCCCGGGCCCCAGACCGAATAGAAACCTTGGGACTAGTTAAGGGGGCGGCTTGAAGAGAGGAGGGGGCGGCTTGTCTTTGTGCCCTGCTGGACGCGCAGATGCTCCGCAGCAGAGGTGGTTCCCTTTTGCCCCTCGCGGAGTGGCGACTTGGCAAAGGCCGCTTTTCCTCTTGGTTCAATGGCGGGAGGTGGAGCCTTTGCTTTATTTTCACCAGGCTGTCTTTAAGTTTCAGGGGCCTGTTTTGAGTTTCCGGGCACGAGGGCGTGCAAACTACAGAGGCAGTGCCTTTAATCAATTTCATTATAGTGTGTCCTATCTATCAAAGTAAAGACGGGTGGAGTTTACAACATTAATGTAGTGTGTTGTGTATGTGCTCTGCTAATACTGCAGAGTTCGCACACATACAAACGCACACATTATGATAGGCTCTAATATAAGTGAGTGTGCCAGTCTGGATACATAGATAATGGAAACAAGGATGGTTTTCAGAAGGTATGGAGAGGAATTGGGTTCGGTATATACTGATTTTAGCTACGTTTCCTTTTCTAACCCTTTAATTAGTCTGGTTTTTGTTTCGGGTTTTTTTTTTCTAACTCCAAAGGTTGCTTGTCCCAAAGGAATAATACGATGGACATGTACTTAAGTACTATATGCAGAACTCTAAACTACTCAAAGCAATGAATTCACATTCCATGTCTTTAACCCAACTGGAATTTGATGGATTTAAATATCAATAGTGTGATTGAACAGGAAGCTATCAGTGCTGTGTGTGTGTGTGTGTGCGCGCGCACGCGCGCGTGTGTAAAATTAGCAGTGTGTGGAATTATAAGATTCCTGAGGATAAACATGGATAGTATGGAAGGGTTTCTCACTTTCCCCAGAGATTAAGACAATGAGCATGTGGTTATATAAAATAGACATGAAAATCAATGTTACAGCCCTAAAAGGAGGAAAGACATTAGGAATGACCTCAATAAATCCATTGTTAATGAAAGAAGTGCAATGCAATCCTAAATAAATTTACAAGGAAGCAAAAAAAAACCCTCCTCTTGCATTCAAGGGGACCTATGTCTGAATAGACATTTGTCTGTCCATGCTATGATACATATCAACCTCTTCCACTAAAGAAATGTAATGTGGCATTAGATCGTCAGTCCCAACTTTTACGTGTAGGTGTAAACTCTGCTGATGCTTTTCTTCAAGACCTTGTAAAATATTTTATTCTGATATTGAAAGCCATAAGGTTTGGAGGTCTTTTACTGTGAAAAATAGATCTCAGTTAGTGTCTGGATCTGAAGCTAGTGTCTAGAACATTCAGAAGAATGCCAATTCAATGTAAGTGCCATTAAATTTGGGGAGGGTAAGGTCTATTAATTTTGAATATAAGGCCAGGGTCAGAAGGTTTTCTCTCTTCTTTTTCTTGAATTTCCACTAGTATGAGCATGGTAATAAGAAGATAGTTGGGGCAGGGTCCACTTTAATTACAAACTTGCTCATTTGTTTGGCTGGTGGGAAGTTGTGGAAGGTGGTGTCTACTGACAACACTGAATGATCAACAGGCATTTCCTATCTACTTCATGGTGTGCTCCAGATGTTTGGAACTACCACAGCTATTTTCCCCAGCAAGCAAGACTATGATGTTACATTAGGAGCAAATATCATTTTGGAAGAAGCTGGATTAGAGTTCTGAAGAATGAAGAGCTTGGATGTAGATTTTGTCAGTTCTTGGGTGTTTTTCCCTTTTGCTGCACGTTTCCATCTCTCCCCAGCCTCCACCTTCTTAGCTGCACCCTTGAAGAAAGTATTGTGCATTCATTAAGCCAATGACTTGTCCCATTGCGGATTTTTAGATAGAACTTATCTTTTCTCCACAAGATAGAAAATAGCCATTGTTCTTTTCTTCTTGTCGGCAAGAGGCTGATGGGCACATCGTCCTTCTACCCCGCGAAGGGATTCATTGTCCTCTGATAAAATAGTTACATATTTCCCATAGAAATCCCGGTGTCACTTTGTGTTGGCAAAAGGCACACAATGAAGTCCAGCTCAGGAGCCTGACTTAGAAGGGGGAGCAAACCTTCCTTCCATGATAAGAAGTCAACGCCGTTTCTCCTAGGTTCTTGGATGCCCTTTAAGTCTAGGCCAATCTTCTTTAAGCTGGCGCCTTTCAGTTATCTTGGATTACAACTCCCATAGTCCACCAACCAGGGATTATGCTGGTTGGGACACGGAAGGGGGTGGGGGGAACGGAATTGCAGGCTTGCCCATTTCAAGGACACCAGGTTGTGGGGGGAAAAACATTATCCAAATGGAACAAGGAGAAGACCATTTCCGTTCAGCTGGTCTCCAGGTCAGGCGTGTTTCTCCAGCACAAATTATCATTTGGCAAAATTGCAGTTGAGGGGGGTTTTTTTAGAGAAACTTTCACTTGTGTGGAATAAAACCTGCAAGTTTGCACCGAAGCCCTTTCCTCCAAGCCAAATTAATTTCATTATCAACTTGGGTATTGATATATCTGCATGATAGCCTTTCTTCCGTTACCAGCCTACTGGCCCTTGCAATGGAGTCTCCTCTATCGCATCCGGTTAAGGCTTCTAGAGATTATGCCACCATGTGAAGCAGGGAAGAAAAAACATAGAATGGCTTACTAAATTCTTTTAAAAGAGCATAACATGAAGAAATAAAGAAGCGATCATCTCAGAAAAGAGTCCACCATTTTTATTTTTATTTTTATTAGCAGTTCATTATAACAGGCTTCTCTTCGGCATTTGTTAGGAAGTGGCATCATTTACAAGTTAATAATTCTCTATCCTTTCTATCGGTGAAATACGAGCTTCTGTAGCATTAATAAAGCTGTGCAAAATCAGTCCAGGCAGGGAGTCCAGTGGTGCCCTACCAGGGAAGTGAATTGCGTAGGACGGACGTTTTTTTATAAAGATGCAGATACAGATAAATGCAGGGAAAAAACATGTTTGCAACAACCCTGTTTTTAAGCCAGTTGTTCCCAGACTCCCACAACTGGTATGCGTGCGTGAAAGATAGACATGTTGCATCAGAGTTGTTCTTTTTTCCTTTTTTTTTTTAAATGACTGATACTAGATAAGGTTAGATTTGCAACCACAATTCATCTCTTATGTGTTTGTGGGGAACAGATGGTTTTTATCTGGATCACTTGAGTGCTCTTCCAGGCCCATTTTTGTTCCGATGGAACAGTAGACATTTCAGATTGGCTTGTCATAATTTAACTTCCCTTCCTGAAGGGTGGGAGGAGAAAATCTGATCGATTGCTAATGTAGGTAGAAGTTTTACTGAACTTCTACCAGGTACAGGCTGATTTGGTTGTTGTTTTGTAATGGGAAGGTTTCCTTTTCCAAAGTTCAAAATTACCCAACTCAAGCAATTGTATTTAAAAGTTTGTGGTTTTTCTCTGCTCGCTATTAATCAGTTAGTGCAAATGTTCTGTCGATTCTAAACATTCAATAGGGTTTAAGTGAATGTAATAATTAAGTTAATTAATTTACTTTAAACTCAGATTTCAGATTGAGCTACCCATCTGTAAATGATCTACTATCGATTCTTTGTAGATATCCCTTATTTTATAGATTATAGAATATGGAATATTTATATTCTATCATCTTTATAGATATGCCATTTGAGAAATGACATAGATATATCCCAATATTGTGAACATGAGTTGAGGAAAATTCTATGACTTTTACTCATAAATAATTGAATGCAAATGTAACCAATTACACTTAGTGAATATGTATGGCAGCCATCTGTAGAATATATTTCCAGCAAGCATATGTATAGGATCAGAAGAATATAAAATTTATTTTATAAAACTGTGTTCTTGAGTTACATTTTTTAAATTGTCTACAGACAAATTTAACTTCAGGCAATACAAGTTGTATCAGTCTCATAAGTCTCCATTTTAAAACATGAGGTTTACAGAAAAGCATATTAATCATTTGGGTCAAGGGGAAGATACCTGCTGTAAAATGGTCTGAGCTAATATTTATGTGGAAGTATATAGTTAAACAAGCCAGAATAATGGGGATTTTTTCAGTAGGAATTACATGGGTATTCCTTAAATTCAAACTAACCGCAGCTTTCATGAAAAAGTATGGAACTGCATTGACCTTTATGGATCTAACCCACAAAGCAGTTAAAAGGGGCTGAATGCTGATTAATCCGTTTATGACAATTTGAATCATAAAAAAAAGTAGATACCGCAGCGCAACTATTCGAACTGAAGGGATGTAGGCATTAACTTGAGCCAGAAGATTCCTTGGTGACGTTTGACGTTTACACTTTTATCAAATCAAATTACAATTATGTATTATGGCGCTATTGGCGATGAGAATGAAGGAGAAAGGGGGTGGGGATTGCTGGCTCTGTGCCTACTGTTAGTATGATATTAATGCAGGATCTCCTCGGAATCAGCGCGTTCCCTGAAAAGCAGAAAAGCTAAGTCCACCAATGCACATTTCCGAGTGATCGAATCCGGCCCCGGCTGTTGACTTGAAAGTAATCCCGCGATCTCCAATCACCTCCTCCAAAACAAAAAACAAAACAAAAAAACCATTTGGTCCTATGTCTTTTAGTCTACAATATAATTTATACATGTTCGCTTAACTCCGAGACTCGCTAAGTTCGATCTGGTAACTGTTGAGCAGAAATGGACAAATCTTTGCAGTGCCGCATCTTTTCTTTGTTTAATGGCGTGGGAACCCAAGATTGGATTGGGACAAGACAAGACGGGACGGGCCAGGACGGGGTAGAAGTATCTCCTGGCTTTGTGCGCCTACAATAAAAGTGTTAACGGGAAAAGAACGGCTTCCAAAATGCAACCTTCCTTAAGAAGGAAGTCTGGACACCGGGCGCGGTCCTGGGGCTTATTCTGGGGGAAGGGGAGACAAATCGTGGAGTTTGTCTTAAGACCAGCAAAGTTAGCTTTCAGTTTTGTAGCAAACGCAGTCTTGCGGACCTGTTTTCCCCTCCCTTCCTCCACATCCTCCTACAGTAATCCACTGAATCCACCTTTCCCAGGCAGGCCCGGCATCATCAGTTCGCGGTCCTCTCCGCAGCTTCCAGTCACCCTCACCCCGCGCCCCTTCTGAGAAGCGTCCCAAGGACCGTGGTGCGCCTTCTCCCAGGTTTCTCTCTTCTGGCCCCGCCCCCAGCACATTACCTGCCTTTGAACGAGGCCTCTGAACAAGCCACCATCAGCCTCAGAGAGCAAAAGGCAGGCAGGCAATCTTAAGGCGCGGTGGTCGTGGGAAAGTTCCCCTCCAAGCTTCCCCTCCAAGCGGTGACCGGCCAGGCAAAACCCTACTCCAGCTTTCCTATCATATAGTGGTTGTTTTATTGCTGGCCCTCCAGGATGCGAAGCCCCGAGGAAGACTGCCGGAGGCTCAGGTCCGGGTTAAATGACCCATCAGAGGAACCCTTGGGTCCCTCCGGGCAGCGTTATCAAGGAGGGGGGAAATCTATGCATTTGGGGTCCAAACAGGCATCCTTTAATCATCCACGTTCCTCATACTATAAAATGTATGCGAAGGTAAGATCATCTTACTAAGATGAAATAGTTAAGTAACCCAACCTGCGATCTTCATTCTCTTCTGGTAAAAAGGCGTCTCCGGGCTTCGTAAGACGAAATAATAAGGGTTTACTAGCGTCGATTTAGAATCAAAATGACCTGTCTAGTAGTTCCTTTCAATCAGCCTTTCCCAATGTGGCCCAAAGTTCTAAAGCAACATGTTGGCTGGGGATTCTGGGAACTGTAATCCATCTTCAGGCATGCACTACCGGTATATGGAGGAAAGCTTTTAAGCAATCTACACTCACTGCACAATCATAATGACTGAACAAACACGGGGGTGCCATCCCCAATTATGCAAAGCCACTTGGCTCTTAGAACAAGCAATAGCTATTTGCAAGCCAGTTGGTCCAACCTTCTCTCTAAATGATTGGCATATTTCTTTTATTGGATTGTTTGATGATCGATCGATTGATTGATTGATTGATTGATTGATTGATTGATTGATTGATTGATTTTGGTGCCCTCAAGTCAGAGTCCTGGTAACTGTGTTGACTAGTCCTTGCAGTTCTTTATATAAAATGAATTGTTCTAAGCTCTAATAACTTCATCAGAGTGATCCAATATCCAAAATGGAGAGATGGTGCAGATATTAAATGTAAAGATAATATACAGCGTTCTTTTCTTCCAGCAAGCCCGAGGAACTGCAGGGACACAGAAATGTAAGAAGTGAGGTGACTTGCTTCTCAAGGACACGTTCATAGACCAAACATCTTCAGGAAGAGATGAGGTTGAGAAATGTAGGGATAATGTAGAGCCCAACTGGATAACTGGGTTTAAAGTGCAGCCCATCTTTTCCAAAGCATTAAATCTATATCTCAGTATGGTGCTCACATAAAACCTAACATTTTTTTTAAAAAGCACTGCTCAGGCATTGCATTGCTTCAGATGCCACTTCTGAAGCCAAGCCAGAATGTTCATAGCAGAAATTGTACTGGGAGAAGAGGGGAAATAAATGCTACTTTAAAACTAAAGACTAAAGACAATTTTAAGTTGCCACTGATGTAAATTGGGGATGAGACAAAGGCAATGTCACATAAAGGTATGCCACATTAAAACATTAGGTACCACAGGTAAGAGATGTGCTTGGAAGGGAGGAAGGGATATTGATTGTGTTGACAATTAAAATTTGTTTCTGCAGGGTGTATTCAGTGAAAATTGCTACTAACTAAATGACTGCAGAAGTCTTGTTGTTTAGCTTGGAACATTTCTCTAAGCCACAAACCTGAGGCTCCATTGGAGACTGAACTGAAAGCCATGGATCTGTCTGTGTGTGTGTGTGTGTGTGTGTGTGTGTGTGTGTGTGTGTGTGTGCGAGCGTGCGCACACACACGCTCACATGTGGAGTAGTAGTAGAAAATGCTGCATAACTTTGGACAATTGGAAAAGGGGGGAAAGGGAATCCTGCTGCTAGCACAGGTTCCGTTGCTCTTTCAGTACACAGTAGTAGTAGCAGTAAACAGTAACGAACAGCAACAAAAATACACAATATAATGCTTATAGTAAGCTTGAGCTACTTTGCAATTAACAAAACACAAATATTGTAGTCTACAATTACAAACTTAGCAGCAGCAAGAGTTACTTGGGGGGGGGTCTTTAGGCGCCAAAAGCTGCACATCGATTTTTTTCTGACCATCTAGGAAATGAACTAAAAACAAGTGTTAGTGCCTTACAAATATCCCAGTAAAAATTTACCAGTAAAGCAAAACATGAGCAAAGTTTGATTCAATATCACCTCTTTTTGCACCTCCTTGCAAAAAGAGGATAACTGATGGATCCATTGAGAAGGCATCAGGAGGAGAAACAGAAGCTAGGTACCAATCAAAAACCCATTTGGGGCACAGTTGTCTGAACTATTTGGTAGTGTAACCTGTAAATGGAACTAGCTAGCAAGATCTCACGTTTCATGCAAAGGTATAATCCCATCTTGCTTGATTACCAGGTATCCTATTGTGATGGCGAAATGGACAAGAAAAGCCAATAAAGGGCAAACAAGGACAAATCTTTTTCCCACCTCAGCAAAGTGTTGTCCATCCTACAGTAATGAGAGCATAATAATAAAGCTAGTAGCACTTTTATGCAATTTTATCTCAGCCCCACTTATATCTCTGTACATTCTGTATCTAGGCTTTGAGACTTTGGTGTCAATTGTCTTCTACTTTCACAAATAGGATTATTGAGGTTTAAGTTACTGTTAATTCTCATTGATCCTAATTTTAATAATTGGCTTTTGCAAGCTTGTTCTTCCTTGATCAGATAGCCTTATCATGAAATCTAGAGAATCCCTACAAAGTGTTATATTGAACAGATCATATCTGGCCTCTCTTCCAATATTAATCCTGAGGTCCTGTTTATGTAAAATCAGAAAGGTTGGTAGCCTCTCAGAGAAGTAAGCAACTATAGCAAGCATGAATAATGAATGAAGGACATGCATCTTCTCCCACACTTCCTTTGATCTTCATTCTAACTTGCCCCAATGGTCGTTGGGCCATTCATGGTTCCTTTTAGAGCATATTGCCCCAAATGTTGCATCCCTCCATTTCTCCTGAAATGGTTAGGGATTAGGTTTAAAGGATCAGAATTGATTTTTGTGAGAACAAGGTTCCTTTATCTTTACAGTGTAAAAATATAATTACAAAAGATAGCTACTCTTTTTTTTCCTCCCACAATCTTTTAATGATTGTCAAAAATTGAAGATAGCTTTTTGATCAAGTGATAGAAGAGATTAAAGTAATAGTAAATATGTAAACATACTAAATTAGTTTATACTGAGTGACATCAATAACTGATCACACTCAGTATTTCAGCTCCAGCCTTCTCTTATTTAGGAGCTCAAGGAGGTTGGACTTAAACCCACCATTAGCTATACTGCCTGAGGAAACATGAAAGTTGAAGCCTACCACTTTGTGCTAGACATAAAGTCAGAGGAAGCTGGTCTATTCCAGCTTTTCCTATTGTGCCACCCAAGATCTGTTTTACCTGGAAATGCTAAATAATGAATATACTTATAGCTTTGGAATTCACCTCAACTGTTTATCTGTTTAACTGATTGCCAGCAGTTTGGCATTTCGAATCTCACCGGCTCAAGGTTGACTCAGCCTTCCATCCTTCCAAGGTTGGTAAAACGAGGACCCAGATAGTTGGGGGCCATATGCTGACTCTGACGCTTAGAGAAGGCTGTAAAGCACTGCGAAGTGGTATATAAGTCTAAGTGCTATTGCTATCACTATATTAACTATAATTACTTGGGAATAATTGCTGAGAGGCATTTCCTCCACCTCCTGCACTGGTCCAGATATCTTGGCCTTGAAGTAATATTGATTTTCTCCCCACCAAAACAACTCCAGGCAGTCTTGCAGACCACACTAATAACAGAGGAAATCTTCCATAGTTAGGCCCTTTGTTTTATTTCACTAAAACAATCTTTCCTCTTCAAAAACAAAACAAAGCAAAACCCCAAACCAAACCAAACAACCCATACATTCAGGCTGCAGACTTGAATTACAAGTATTGTAAAGTAACGCTCACTGAGCTCAGAGCCATTTGCTCTTAAATAAACCACTCTGGGCTTATTTTGATTGCAAAAATGCCCGAATTGATACTTGACACTAACATAATGTGTTGTTTCACTGAAAAAAAGAAAAAAATAGTCTTCCTTTTGTTTTTCATTGGTACTCTGATAATAACGATTCTTGTCTCCAAGACTGAATTTCAAAATCAGTTTCAGTGGCCACAAGAAACATCTTAATTTCAAATCAGGTCTGAATGACCACTCCTCCAATCACAACTGTTTCTTAATCTGTTGCCCTGCAGATATATTGACCTAGAACATCCATCTGCAATAAGCATAACTCATCCACTGAAAACCATTAGATGAGCCCTTGGTGAAGAGTGTACTGTATCCGAATCCACACCTGTGTTGTAAGATACAGTGCCTGATTCCCCCCCCCCCACCTGCCTCCCATTTTGACTCTGTGCTTGGGTGAGTTTAGTACTGAGAGTTAATAAAACTCTTTGAAAAAGCAAATCCAGAACCGACCGCTCAATCCTGCTCTCGTGTACATCCAGATGAACCGTTTCTTACCTGGCAGCCAGGCCTGAATGGCAAAGAAACATAAGGGACTTGCGGTTGCTAGGCCCTCCTACGCCATCCTGGCTTTAGATGGAGTAAATCTTTCCACCTGGCTCTTCTTTCCATCCCTCGACTAGAACCCTCTCAAGGCTGTTTCTTTCGTACCAGGGCCTTTCTGGTCATCCCCAGCAGTTCCAGTTGCCTTCTCCTTGGCTCACCTTCTCCCTGGCTCCACCTTTCCTTCCACCTTCATCCACAGCCCAGGCTGCCACTTGGCCCTGAGATCTGCTTCTCCCCAAAGGAACAGGTGAGCCAGGCCAGTTTTGCAGCCTGGAGTTGAGAGAAAGGAGCAGAAAACAGGTACTGCTTGATTGGAGACCTTCTCCCAGGTAGCCCTGAGGATCATAGCATTGTGTTTCCTGGAAAGGCCATGCTTAGAACCAACATTTATTTTTTGCTCTGAATGGAAAACATGGTGAGTGAAAAATATGGTAAGAAGAATTAAAGTTCCTTTTTTTCCTGCGTGGGAGGGGAAGGCAAGGGAGTGAGAGAGTTGCCCTCAAAGCTGTAACGCAGAGATAGGATTTTAGCTTTATAAATAAAATATGAAAAACTTAATAAGAAAGAACTTACCTTTTCTGATTATGAACTTTTAAAAATAT
>JANHGC010001802.1:74890-92471 GCA_027560395.1 Boaedon fuliginosus
TCCAGGCTTAAAGTTGTCAGGGTTGGAGACCCTTGCTTTAGTCTGTTTTCCGGGTGCAGAACCGGTTTGCAATTCTCAGCTTTTAAAACTCGGGGGAAATCACCCTGAGGTTTGCCCCTGCTTGGAACTCGAATTCTTCAGAGTCATCACTCCCCGGAGAGTTGCAGCCAAGTGCTCCAGCCTTGGAAAGGAAAAAGACCCCCAGAACAGAAATGGTCGTGTGTCCACTCCCTCCCCAATAAGCCCATTAAGAGAAAGCATCCTGCAAGCGTGGGTCGTTTGGTCTTTCCTGCCAATGAATGTATTTTGTGCTGAACAGCACACCATAAGAAATTAGTAGTGCAATGTAAATTGCTGAAGGGCTGTTCTGTAATTTAAGGTCCACCGATATCCATAGGAGCTACGTTCATCTCGCTTGATGTGAATTCAACCCAAAAGCTAGGTTCACAGGACTTGCCATGCCATGCCATGCATTTCCTTATTATTATTTAGAGATGCTTCAGTGAATCTTGCCATTGTGGTTGATGAGTCATACTAATTTATGGCATAGCTTCTTGTGAAGTAAATGTGTCAATTGTGATTAATTAACTAAACCACACTTAAAGAAGCCATGGCTTAATATGATGTGTGAACCGAATCTCTGAAGGCGTCTTCCTTCAGGCGGTTCGAGAGACAACAATTGTGGACTATCTATCCAAGCAGTTGTGAAACTGTTGTTAGTTACGAAGTCGTGTCCGACCCATCGCGATTCCTCCAGGCCTACCTGTGTTCTAGTCCATTTAAGCTCGCACTGACTGCTTCACTGACTCCATCCAGCCACCCCGTTCTCTGTCGTCCCCTTCTTCTTTCGCCCTCCATCTCTCCCAGCATTAGATTCTTCTCCAGTGAGTCCTTCCTTCTCATGAGGGGGGCAAAGTAAAACTACGGTGTTTTTCTTTAAAATAGTATTTTAAACACTTCCCGACTGTTTACCGATGGGCCTTGTATGTTGTTTTCATTAGGTTCCCCCCAAAACGACTTTTCTCTATGTCACCATCCGAAACAGGTGGTGGTGTTTTTTCGAAAGTATAAATAACATAATAAAAATGCTTATTCTCCAATACCTACTTCTAATCAATAGCCCCGTTTTCGGGGAACGGGGCAAGGGTGGCCAGAAAGCCTGATCCCCGATGCACTCTTCGTGGTATTTCCATACCGGAGATTTTTAGAGCGCTCTTCATGACTCTACAGAACAGTAATGAAGAGAAGAGGCTCCCAACCCGCGGCGTGTTTGGCCGGTTCTGCCAGAGGCTCCGTCCACCTTGCGGGGGGCCGAAGAAGCCAAGAGATGCGATCAGCCGCCTTTCTCAGATGAGAGCCGCAGTCATGGCGATTGACCTCTGGCAAGGAAGGGAACTGTAGAGACGGCGGAGGCGGTTTATATGGTCGGGTCTTCTGGCCGATGCTGTCATAAGGCGGCAGCAGCGGCATCCCAAGTCTGACCGGCCCCCCGCTCCCCGGGACAGAAGGAAAAGGAAGGCGGCTTGGCATGGGTTCGAGAGGGATGCGCCTCACTGTGCTGCGCCCTGGCCGGGTTTAAACCCCAGAGCTTTCTCCCCCGCCCTCCACGCTGAGTTGACCGCGAAACCAGCACGCAGTGGCCAGAACTCGAGAGATGAGCCGCCCCTCGCCCCCGCGAACCAATTGAGGAGTCTGTAAGCAGCTTGCTAGAGACGGGTGGAAGGCCAGGCCGGAGACGAACGCTTTGGGCTGGAGTCCACACCCGCAGCCGGTAGTGCGAAAACCAAAGCCGAGACGAGGATCTGTGCTGAACTACCCAGGACAGCAGCGCAGAGAACGGCTCCGGAGTCCTGAGCGCTCTTCCTGAAGTTGTCGGTCCTGCGGCCGAGCGCTTTGTGGCCGACGGGGGTCAGACAGCTTTCGCGTTGGCTCGCCGCTACCTCAAGATCCCAAAAAGGTTTGGGGCGAAGCAGACGGAAGTGGCAAGTGACTCGCGAAGGTAGCCTTAAAATGGCAACTAGGCGGTTTGAGAGGAAACTCCGCAGGGATCCCGGGAATCGGACTTTGCGTGTTTAGGAGCGTTGTTGATGAACCCGGCAAATCCCATTTACTTCGACGGATTTGTTGCATCGTCATCAGATTTATAGAATTGAAATTTCCTTTCAGCTCAGAGTCCTCCGCAACCCAGTTGAGGTTTAAAAAGAGGATCTGGCGGCTCTTCACTAAGAGCGTCAGTAATATTAACGGAGGAGGCACCTTACTTAGTTGTTTATAATGAAAACGCCTGGTTTTTTAAAAAAACAAAAACAAAATAGTAGAAACAGTTCCACCTTGGTTTGAAAAAATATTCCAGTTGGACTCGGAGAAGCCAAGGAGTGTGTGGTTAAGACTCTGAGGCCTGAAATCTCGATTTCCCCTCCAAAGACACCAGGCAGGGATCCATGAAAACAAATTCTTCTCAATCTATCGTACTATATTATATTTCCTCTCCCCGAAGTCAGAACTACGGGAAAATTTCCCTGAGCCAGCATTTGCGGGCCATCAGAAAATTAGCAGAAGGCAAAGAAGAGGTCCAGTCTGTGCGGTTCAAATGTTTTCAACTGGTTTTCCCCCTCCTAAAATTGGGAGAAGCATTCATAATTCATTATTAGTTTCCTCCCCCCCCCCCCAAAAAAAAATCCTCGAAGCTTTTCAAACAGAATATACCCTCTTTACACTACTTCCTGACAGTTTGCTTCTAAGCTCTGACGTAATTTTATAAGTTGCACGTCTAACTCAAAAATAGGTCTCATTAAATTTACTAAAAGGCTCTCTAAAGTAAGCCCTATTAACCGGAACGAAAAATACTTCTGAGTAAATGTGGATGGAGTTAGCTGACTTATTCGAAATCTGAGTATACGTGCAATCACTGAAAGAGCTGGATTTTTGCTTGCTTCTTCGGAAACATGTCCTGTGGTCTTTTAGTAAATGCATTTAGGATTGCACTCTGCATGAGTCACGTAGTTGAACGGTGGAATTGAAGGCTGGCCTTGCACATATTCACTGCAATTAAGCCCAATCAATCCCACAAGTGACATTCATCCTGAGCCTGGAGACTTGCACAGCAACCACTGGGGAAGATTTTCTATGTAGGACGTAGATGGATACAAATTGCTTTCCTGGCTAAACTTTGCCGGGAGGAATAGGGGAGTGAATGATCGCTCCAGTAAGACGGATTTCCATAGAAACTCTTCTCGAGTAAGCGATCTCCTCTCCACCCACCCCCACTCCCCCATTCTGGTGATTTCAATGACAGAAGTCCCCTTGCCTGGAATGAACCACACCGTCTGGAGCCGGGGGGGGGGAGAGAGAAGTAAAGAGGGGGGTTCAAACTGGCTTTGGGGAGAAGAGCCTCGTTCCTGAAACTCGGCTTTTTAGCGGGAGAAAAAAAAACGAACTGCAAGGAAAAGAGAAGCCGACGCGGAGCGGGCGCGGTCTCTTTAACCAATGCGCGAAGCCCACCCTCGGAAGCTCTCGCTCGCAGGAACCAAGAGTTCGTAGGAGGCTCCATTAGGCGAAGGAGAGAGCTCGGTGGACGAGATTTAGTAACCAGGAGGACGGGGAGGTTTTGAACTTTCCTAGGCGGGTAGGAGTGGGGGCGGGGAAGGAGGGAGGGAGGAAAGGAAGAAAGAAGGGGCGGAGTCTTGCTTCAACTTTCAGGCGTTCGTTCCAGGGCAGGTCACTTGAATCTCGGCCACCCCAAGCAACTCGCCTGGTTTCTTCGCCCCCCCTCCCTCACGCTACCTAGAAGGGGGGTGCGGTTGCCTCTCTTCCCAGGAAGTCGGACCTCTCTGAAGCTCGGCGGTGCCTGTCCTACAGTCAGCCAAGCCGAATCTTGGTGGATTTAAAAGTAAATAATATAATATAAATAAAGGGGACTTCGGCGCCTCGGCAGCCCCTCGCTGCCATTCTCTCTAGCTTAGTAGTTCTCCTTCTCCTCTTAGTTTGTATGAACATAAAACGCTGCAAGCCGAGAGCACGCAGACTAAAAAGGGCACCGCGCAGGCTACGACTTAGCCTCCTTCTCGCTTATGGATTCCTTTAAAGGTGGGATGAATTTGGAAAGGCTTCCCGACAACCTGAGAACTCCGCAGGCGTCCCACGACATGGCTTCCAGCTTCCATTTGCAGAGATCTTCCGAAGGCAGAGAACCGATCGAGAATTCGGCCAGCGAATCTTCGGACACCGAAGTCCCAGGTAAACCCACATCTTGGGGCGTTGGGGGTGCCGCGGTTTACAGAAAAGACCCCTCCATGCCTACCGAGGGGGGCGCGATCAGGCGAGAGGACCCCCATTCAAAGCAGAAGCATGTTAGGGGCGCCCCAGAAGAACCCCTTGGTTTCGCCATGGGAACGAGGGGCGGTGAGATTGTGAGGTTAAGATTGCCCTCTCGGTTGTGGCGGAGTTTGCGCTCAACTGGCACTTTTATTTTTTATTTTTATTTTTTCTTCTCCAAAATACTCAGCTCTTGAGTTTCTTTGCGAGAGAGAGTTCCTTCCGCTCGGGCTCCGGGTTTTCAAACTCACGGCAAGTCCTGTTTGGGTTTATTTTCCAGTCTGGATAGCGCAGTCGAGTAAAAGGATCTCTCTATAGGGCCGGCGGAGGGCACCCATCAAAACTCAGGCAGGGAAGGGGGGGGGAAGGTGGAGGAGAAAGGAAGGAAAGTTTCAGGCCCTGGCGAGGGAATGCGCAGACATCTTATTCCGCCCGGGGTTGCTTTTAATCCGAGATGTCTTTGTAGTGGAGAGGCATGTTCAGGAGCGGGTTATGTAAAAGGACACCGGCAGCAGCTTCCCTCCGTCAGCCTTTTTTGCAGGTGGACGGGCGTCAATTGCCAACTCCACAACGCTAGTTATGCTGTCCAACGTTGCCAACTTTTCCCGTAAATACACGGAAAAGCCTTTTGCTCTGAAGAAGTGGTTCTCTTCGATTGCAGGGCAAGGGAAGGGGGTGGCAAAATGCCCCCAGCCGCGCTCCCTTGCTTGAGAAAGTTACCCCGAGTGCTCCGCGGCTCAAATCTTGGGAAAGTTAACTCCCTACAAATGAGTAAGAGTAACGCCTCGATGACAGACGGTAACCCCAGAGTGGGTTACACTTCTCCTTTCCCAAGAACTATGTTGTGGACGGCAACCTAAAACACAGAAGAAAGGGTTGTGCCGGATTAGTGTGTGCACTTTGACAACTCGTGCTTTAGTGAAGGTATATCGAGTCGAGAAAGGTGTTCGGGGAAATAAGTAGGTATTTCTTTGGGAAAGGATTTATGTTTCAAAATTAGTAGGCACAAAAGTAGAATCTAATTCTAAAACTCCCAATAATTCCTGCATTTTAATGTGACAGCTGATCTTGCGGAAACTAATGGCATATCTGAATAAATCTGCCGAGTTCCCCGAAACTGAAATAAATTTAAAACGCAATCCTTCAAGTCAATCCCACTGTTTATTGCTGAATTTAGGCTTGTGCTCAACTGGGACCAGCCCCTCGTAATGTTTACATATTCAGTTGCATCTGTTGGAGAAACAATTTCCCCAAGCAACAGAGGAAAGAGTGAAGAGACCCGGTTCCAAGATACACAACTCATTCCAGTAACGCCGAGTAGGAAAAATTAAATAGGGAACCACCGGTAATGTTTAATTGAAGGGGTCAGATTAAACAGGAGCCTGGGGATTTGAACAATAATGGGGCAAGTCAAATGGCTCTGAAAAACACCTTTGCCTCTAGATTTCCTCTGAAATAAATGTTAGGCTTCTTAACCGAGAACGCTGGTAGAAGCGGCCCAGCGAAAACGCAGCGCCTTCTCGCCAAATCATGTCACCGTTTCTTTTAAAAATAAAAATAAAAAAACCAGCTGTTCCGGGAGTGGTTTGCAAATGGCAGGAGCACCGCAACTGAGGGTCCTTTTGGTTGTATAAATTGAGGTCCTTATGTTGTGCCAAGCTCTGGTTCCTAATAGCGAAAAGGGTTCGAGCAAGCAGCACCTTCCCTGCTTAGGCCTACCGGAGCTTTTTCCCCGTGGAAATCAGTGCAGAGCCCGTCAAGCTGGCGGGAGTGACCGTTCTGGAGCCGCGTCGAGGCCCGAGAGAGAAGGCAGCTTTTGGGAGGAGCAGAGGTGGGGGGAAACCCCTCTTGGGGGCCTTGCCCTCAGTGTCCCCCACATTTTCCCCGAGGTCCAGCTTTAAGAAAAGCCAAGGCCACCAAACCCGTCCCAAGTTTAGCCCTCTTTTCCGTGCTCTTGCTAGGAAAAAGGTGAGGGTTGTACCCAGGCCTAGGTCAGGCCCTGGTGGATAGAGAGAAGCTTGAAGAGGACTGCCGTTTCCTTAGGCAGTACCAGTGGCTTGTGGGCTTTCTGAACTGCTTCCCTACCAAGACTGACCCTCCTGTCTGAGCTGAGTTGAAAGAAAGCTGCTTCTCCTGAACAATTTTCCCCTTTAGGGACTGCCGCCTGGGCACCAACACATCTCTCTGATCAGAGTCTTCTGGGAAGAATATCAAATGCAGGCCTTCAAAAGGAGGAGAGACTGTAGCTCACGTTATTTAAGTTTTCAGTGTACAGAATAGCCTCCCAAGTCGATTCACACCACGGAGTTGCCTAATAATTTATGGGATGGGTTACCCTCCCCCAAACTGCAACTTCTTGTACAAGAATCGACGTGAATTTAATCTTGCCGGGCTGCCTTCACGTGCTCCTTGTCCACTTTCCTTTCTTTCAAGAGGCATAAATAATTTCTGTATTTTTATGCGGCATCTGATCTTGCCTAAATTAAGCCATTGAGCTCCTTGCTCTTTTCAATAAGAAAGGCAAAACACTTTTTTAATCCGCTGAAATCAGGGGAACATAAAGGGCTTATTTTGGGATGGATCATGCCTGCAGTTTGACTTTTCAATATAAAAAAGGATGTATAAATATTAATGTGGGAGGGTGTGGGTCTGTTTAAGCATATAAATATAGTAGATGCGTATGATAATAAGGTGACTTTCTGTCTGTAGAGGGAGATAATGTCTGTAGAGGGAGGAAGAAAAAGATAATGCTCTCTAAAAATCCCTCTCACTTTCCAGAAATATATGGCTGGAGACCCACAACTCCCTTACTACACACTTTAATTTGAGTCATGCATTTTATTTTAAGCAGGCTATTAAAGAAAGCAAACAGCATGGATTATTAGCCAGGTGAACTGCAGATTCCCTCCACAGAATCTTGTGTGTAGTTTTAATTACAATATATTCAAACTGCAAATGCACACACACAAACAGGTTTCCAATGCTCTTTTGAAATATTTAATACCAATTTAGAAATTGATTGCATATCTAGAATCGTATGAAGATGAGTGATGGTTGCGTCCATCTCTCCACCACATTGCAGCCTGCACTATTTCAGTGACTGTTACACAAGCAATTTAATTATTAAGTGCTTGGACCAAAGAGACTGCCTTAATTCAACTTGGGAAGCATTCTTAATTTAACTTGGGAAGTCCATGAGACTTACTAGAATTTATAGGCTCCAAATTGGCCAGTTTGATTATAATTTAGTTATGAAAGTATTAGCATTAAGAGAGATTTAGCAAATTGTATTAGCATTAAGAGAGATTTAGCTGAATTGTATTAGCATTAGACCTTTAGTTGAATTGTATTAGCATTAAGAGACATTTAGCTGAATTGTATTAGCATTAAGAGACATTTAGCTGAATTGTATTAGCATTAAGAGACATTTAACTGAATTGTCTAGGTATTCAACTGAATATCATGTCTTTTCAAAAGTGGTGGGTTCCACTGAATTCAGCTACACTTTCTTCAGTAGGTATGGATCTAGGCCTTAGATGGTAGAATTTTCCTTTTTTGTGTTGACTCCTGATGGCTGGTTGGGCAGCTCCCTGCAGTTTCTTGGCAAGATTTGGAAAGTGGTTTTCCATGCCCTCCTTCCTAGGACTGAGAGGGATTAACTGACCTAAGGTCACCTAGCTGGCTTCGTGCCCAAGACAAAGTTAGAACTCAGGGTTTCCCGGTTTCCAGGCTTATGCCTTAGCCGCTATATCAAACTGACTGTCAGAAGAATGTCTCAGAAGAGCACCCTTATGCTCTCTAAATATTCACTTTAGTTCCACAAATAATAAATTGCATACCTGTAGATATTCTTAACTACATATCTCATCCCCTCCAAAGCATAGTGGGAAAAACCTTCAGTCAATTTTATCTGGGAACTAATGTGAATTGTTTGTATCTGGACACTGCCATGCATTTTAAAAATTTCACATTTCTTGCACTGAAGCCTATAAAACTTGGGGCTTGAGTGAGTCCTGATTTCTGATTAGATTGAAGGAAAGGTCATGCCAATTGACATGTCACTTCAAACTTGTACAAACTTTAGCCATTACTGTGCAAACACATGTATGCTTTCTGGAGAACTTTGTGTGTACACATGCAATTTTTGTATTTTGGAAAGGAGATAAATCCAAATTTGCAAAATATCCTTATCTCAATAATTTAAACAAAAACGTTTTATTAATGTTATATCATTTTAATTAAATATAAAAAGGGATCCTTAAAAATTCATCATGAAGATAGAAATTCCAAATTCCCAAGTTATAGCTGCTCCTGTCCTTTCTTCCCACTCCTTCAGTTTAAGAGAGAGAAAAGTTGTTCTCTAAGCAATTATATCACCCCTGGGAGAAGTGTATATTGCAACCTTTGTAAGTTTTAAGTCTTCAGCATAATAGAAAAATGCCCCAACACGATCAAAATGAGCAGTGAATTTCTTACTTTTTGAGAGAAGAAAGATTCTGATTTGTAAATGAAACTTTAAATCATCCGAATTTTTCTATTTCGCGTAAAAGCATAATTTTTAAAAAGTATTTCCCCCCTTATTTTCTAGCTTTCTGAGTCTTCTATGCAGAACAGCTCCAGGTCATCTCTGGCCCTTGTTTCTGTAGTGACAAACCCTTCGGTTCTCCAGAATTTTTGAAACGGAGGAGCTGGTTCCAATCCAAACCTTCTCGCTGCTGCGAAATGGTGTATAATTTAAGGGAAATTCGGGTTCCAGACTTTCGTATTAGCCAACTTGTTTGCCGAGGCAGGGCTGCTTGCGCTGTCTTGGGTTAAAAGGCCAAGCGGAACTCCTTTGATTTTTCTTTGTAATAATACTATTAATCGCACCCCAACCGATCCCTATTATGGTCTCGATCTCTTCGGCCCTCTTTCTTTCTAGAAAAGGAGCCAAGCGGCGTGCAGAAAAGCGAGGAGGGGAGCGCGGACGACCCAGCCAAGAAGAAGAAGCAGAGGCGCCAAAGGACTCACTTTACCAGCCAGCAACTGCAGGAACTGGAGGCCACTTTCCAGAGGAACCGCTACCCGGACATGAGCATGAGAGAGGAGATCGCGGTGTGGACCAACCTCACGGAGCCCAGAGTCAGGGTGAGCCACCTCCGCGATCGCTCTCCAAAGCTTTCCTCTCCTCTCTCCCTACCTCTTGCCCCGCTGTCTGCAGACTTACGCAAAGATCACTTATTCGGTCGCAGTGCTCGGCCTTTCCGGGGTTGAGCGGGCTTTGCCTGGAAGTGAGCCCATCCTGTTCCACTGAGCAAGCCCTGAATAAGTGTCTCGGAGCCAGGAAAGGCAGGAGGGAAATTTGGTGGGATCCAAAGAGCTCTAAGGCTTACTTGCAGGCGTTTCCCTCCGGATTCGGACTGTGAAGGGCGAAAATCGCCGCGCGGGAGGGAGGCGGGCGCGGAGGCGGTCCGCGGAATCGATCTCTGCATGAGAACAGAAGACGGAGCCGTCTTTGCAGCCCTCTCCGTTGCAGCAACGGGGCTAAGAACCGCTGCGCTGTGTTTAAAGGGGGCCGGAGGGAGGCCAGGCCCGATGGAGGCCTGATCAGGGAAAGCATACATAGGCCGTGTAACTTCTCCCTCGCTTTGCATACCCCAGCTCTGAAACGCCTTCAAGTTCTCAGTTCGGGAAAAGCCCACAGAAGAAACAAAACCAACAGTTACGTGAGCAAAAGTAAGGCGTAAATCCTCTTGGATCGAGCCGCTCCTCCTCCTCCCCCGCTTGGCAACATGCATAGGGGTTCCAATTTTATCAGGCCTCGATTAGGGCGCAATCAAGAGTTTATTGAATTGCTGCCTAAATTCGGGCGTCTCCCCACATTTTAGTCGAAGAATCTCATCCCATGGAGGGTTGTTTATGAAGCAGGATCGCCAAAGCCGCTTTCTTTGAAGTAAGGTCAAGGATTACCGATGCCTCCCCATTGCTTTCCAGTACATAAATGTATACGGAAGAGGCTGCAAAACTTGGAGCTACTTTAAACACACACACACACACACACACACACACACACACCGGATTAAATCCAGGTTTAATCTCTGCCTTTAAAGGCGAGCCGCTAAAATTAGTGAACGGAGCTGTCTCTCCACACAGCTAATAAAGCTCCTTGATTTCACTGGGTGTCCCTTCTAAATAGGATTATTCCTTGATTAGTTGTTGGATCCTTTATTATTTGTTGTGTCCAACCCTCTGGACGCTTATTAAACGAGACTCCCAAAAATCCGTCAAAGGAAGAGACGCCTAACACGTGCTTCCAAATCTCGGCTGCGCAATTTTATTTATTTATTTATTTATTTATTTATTTATTTATTTATTTATTTTATTAGATTTATACCCTGCCTCATTTCCCTAGTCGGGAGAATTCGAGGCTAACAGCAGCTTAAAAATACAATATAATACAGTATAAAAAAATCTAAAACAAGGATCCATACTTCCACCAATCATTAAAAAACCTTCAGAAAGAGTGGGGGCACATCAATTCCAGGCCCTCCGATGAGTCTTCCTGGCTTTGCGAAAGGCCAACAAGGTGGAGATGGTCCTAATCTCTACAGGGAGTTGATTCCAAAGGGTCGGAGCTCCCACAGAGAAGGCTTTAGCACAGGGCCCGCCAGCAGACATTGTTTGGCTGATGGGACCCGTAGCAAGCCCTCTCTGTGGGACCTAACTGGGCGCTGGAAGGCATACGGCAGCCCGCTCCTAAGCCATGTAGGGCTTTAAAAGTTGTTACTAGCACCTTGAATTGCACCTGGAAAACCACTGGAAGGCAATGCAGCTCACGGAGGATAGGTGTTATATGGGTGCACCGAGGTACACCCGCAATCACTCTCGCGGCTGCATTCTGAACCAGTTGAAGTCTCCGAGTACTCTTCAAGGGCAGCCCCATGTAGAGCGCATTACAGTAGTCTAAATGAGAGGTGACAAGGGCATGAGTGACGGTAAGAACCTCCCGGTCCAGAAAGGGCCGCAATTGGCACAACAGGTGAACCTGTGCATAGGCACCCCTGGCCACCGCTGAAAGATGGTGGTCTAATTGTAGCTGCGGATCCAGGAGTACCCCCAAATTGCGCATCCATTCAGGGGAGCAATTTGTCTCCCCCAGGATAAGAGATGGATCATCGGCTGGACCCCGGGGGGGGGGGACAATACCCACAGCCACTCGGTCTTGTCAGGGTTGAGTCTGAGCCTGTTGGTCCCCATCCAGACCTTTACATCCTCCAAACACCGGGACATCACCTCAGCAGCATCACTAATCCGATCAGGGGCAGAGATGTATAACTGGGTATCATCATACAATTCCGTGGAGGGTCAGTCCTGAGTGAAGTTTTGTTGTCTCTACCAGGCGGACCTTGGGCAGAACTGAGCGGAGCTGAGATTTTTCTCTGGAGAATCCCTCTAGGCTCCTCCACCCCAGCAGTTTGCAAAAGCCAGGGTGTGTTAATCGCAATTCCTGATGGGAAAAGCTGCTTTTTCAAATGGCTTGAAATGCAATCTCTCCCGCCTTCCCTCTTTCTTGAAGGAATAGCCTTGCTAAGAAAACGCTAACAGTCACAAGCCTTTTTGCTTATTTATTTATTTATTTATTTATTTGGTGGCCTGGGAGAAGCAGGATTTGCCCAAAATAGACAAAGGTCGCCCAAGATTTACTGTTTCCTGTAGGTTGATTATAAATGCAGCCATTTAATAACAACAGTGATTCTGGTTCGTCTTCGGGGTGGAGGGAAAGCGGATGCAAGCCTCCGGGTGGATGGGCTTTGTGAGGGCACACTTTTTCACAGGAAGGGGAAATGTGTAACAACACCAGATCTTTTTCCCCACCGAAAGTCGAGTGAAGGAGGAAACTGTTTTGGTCCTGCTTCCTACTTCTGGAAATGGACAAGGAAGCTTCGGGAACGCGAATGTGTTTCTCCTCTGATTTCTATAGCCTTCTATAGATTTCTATTGGTTCTGACTATAAATGGGAAATTTCGGGAGAAGCGCGAATAGGAAAATATTAGGGAGCAGCTATGTGTGAACGCAGGTAAATGGACCAGATTACATGAAAACCTCCAAAATTCCCATCATGACTCAAGGGTTGAGCCCTCAATGGAACTATAATAGCAGGTGTTGGCTTTAAGCTTTGAACCCTGGACAAGGCCAATATGTAGCTATAAAACAAATGCAAGTATTGGGATTGATTTGACAGGCAGTCTTCTCACTCTCTCTCTCTCACACACACACACACACACACAGAGATACTGGGCAGATATACAGCCAGTCATAAGCACTTTAGCAGATGTCCTGTGAAGTCAGTAGGGCTTAATTTCAAATAATTGTACCTACCTAGTTCTGGAATGAAAAAAAAAATCAGTGAGCAGGTTAAATTGCTATCTTATTCATGGTGACACTGAGTACTCCCATGCTTAAGGAGACTTTTACACTACAGAGTAGACAGAATAGCAGTCAGTGTGGCTTTAAAAGCATACATAGTAGAGGCAGGAACAGACAATCTCCATTACAATCACGGGAAAGCTGTCACACGCATATAAGCAGGATTCTGCAACATGCTCAGCTAAATTCTATTTCTTCAAAATTAATGTTTTGTGCGCATCTATTTATTTTATTTATTATTTCAATTTATATCCCGCCTCTCTTCACCCATTCGGGGAACTCGAGGTGGCGAGTTCTAATCCTTCTGATTTGTGTATTGCCGTTGTGCAGATGCATCCAACTGTGAATAATACAATAAACCACAATAAAGCAAACCACAGTTTACTGTGTCTCCGATGGACATAAAATTCAAAATTGGGGCAGAATTGTGCCCAAATTTGGAAGTAAATCATAGTGAATTGAAAGGTTTTAGGCGTGTTGCTTTCAGAGAGCTGTATTAATTTATCTGTTCAAGTGTAAGAACTGCACCAGTTATTTAAAAATAACCAAGAAAGAATAACTAAATTAAAATGTTAGGTGGGAGGAGGAGAGACAGGTATTTGGAATGATATTTGGCTACTTCTTAACAAGGATATATTGATCATTTCAATACTAACAGCCAGTTATTATATATGAATTTTTGTGTCCCTCAATTCATGGCAAGCTGAGTTTATACAAAGATACGTCACTACAATTGAATGGAGTGATGTATACTTGCATATGAACAATTGCTGAGTAATAGATTTTATTAAAATCAATAGACCCTCCAAATCATGGTCAAGAGAGAGATTAAATTCATCAGAGGATGGAATTATTTGAGATTCCAAAATCAACTATGTATTTTCTAGATACACATGGCTGATTTAGCTGATTGTCAGGGATTTCCTTCAATGGCAGGAATTGCTGAAGTTTGTTTCAAGGGATCCAGTGTCAGAAATAACCTGCAAGACAAACAGGATTGACATTTTATTAGTCATTCTCTTTGCTTGTTTTGTATGCTGGATTCCTGGTTTATTGGTTTTGGGTCTCCCTCCCTCAACTTCATAGTTTGCTTTATACTTTCAGGAGGGCTAATGAATCCTACAACTTCTGAAGGTGTGGGTGTATTTAATTCCTATTGGGTTGATGGATGCAGTAGTTCTTGATTTAATAGGTTCTAAATGGAGATCACCCTAAAGGTATGACAATATTCCTGAGATAAAAGGTTATTGAGGATTCCCTATAATTTATTGGGGCCCACAGGGGAAAAAGATCTACAGAAGTATTATCCAAGAACAGCCTGGTTATTTTACCTTTTATTTATATAATAACTTCTTCTTAGATTTGAAAGGAAATCAGAGTTTTATTAAGTCCACATAGATTGTTGTCATCTATTTAAAATATATGAGCCTCACATTCCTTCCCCCAGTGGGATCTAACACAGGGACTTAGCTTTGCCAAGAAGGCCTCACCAACCCCCCTCCCCCAAAATGCTAGCAGAAAAGCAGAAACTTAAGTGGCTTTAGGCATCAGGCTGTAGGAAAATCAAGAAGTTCCTCATTATTATCATCTGCAAATTAGAACCTTTTAGCCTAATTCCGTGTCTTTCAAATTAAGATCCACCAAGTTCCATAAAGCTTTTCTCCTGGAGAAAAACAGCCTTGGCTTTCAATCCTGCAGCTGCTTACTAAGGGGAAATTGGATGGAACTTAAGTGTCTGCCCAAGACTTTCCTGAAACTTTTAAGGCCAAAGTTGTATCAGAGCAGTTCTTCCATATGTCTATTCTATGTATTTTCTTTTCTGCACTGTTTCTGTACCTTGAAGTCAGCAGAGAAATCTGAAATGCTAAGCTTAGCATTATATTTCAGCTGATTAGTTATGCTGCCTTAAAGGAAAAATAGTAAACCACCCAACCATTCCAAAGCCTGAACTATACTTATTCTGATGAGTTTATACTCCACAGTGGGGGGGGGGGAACCTCCTCTTTTAACATAGCCTTGAGGCTGCCCCTTAATGAAGCATTTTGAAAATTGCATGGCAAAGTGCTTTGCTTTTGTGATAAAAGGTGGGAGAGTGGGAGACTTAGTATGCTGAAAGAAATGGCATTTTACAATCAAAGTCAAAAAAATTAAAAACACACTTCTAATCACATTTGTCTCTCAACATCAGTGAGAAATTCCCATTTGGAGTACATCTAGAGAGGTACACTTCCCCAAAGATTGCAGCAATGCACTTTTTTTATTAGTTTTGGCACAATTCAGCCAAAGTTTGTATAATAAAGTGCAATTGATGCTATTTGGCCCATTCTGTCCATCCCCAAATTATTCAGCATACAATCCAATTAATTGCTACAGGGTTAAAATCTTGCTGTGATCAACAGGGTTGTATTTTGTTTTTTCACTGAAGTGCCATGAGAATTAATGAGTTTGCCCTGTAAGGAAGGAGCACTTCATACAAAGTTATTGACCCTAATAATTTAATGTGGAGGCCGGACTTGGCTTCAGGAGGGAAGGATTGCTTCCAAATTAAAGTAGGATGTTGGCTCAAGCAGAGGGTAGGCAGCCATCTGATGCTTTGAGATCCCTCCACCAAGAGGTTCAATCCAATAGTCCACATTCCCTCCTTCAGACCTTCCCCCCAATGTTTATAAAGTAGGGGGGGTCAATATATTACTCCATTTCCTTCCAAATCTTAGCTAAAACTCCTCTGTAGTTGTATTTTTCTGAAACTTTAATTCAGCCAAATATGCTAAGAGGACTTTCTTTGAAAATATCTAGAGGTAGCATTAAATTGTTTAGCCTTGGTTTTGGGAAATCCCTGTCTGGAAGTACTTTCTGAGGTGTGGATTTCAAGCTGCTTTTTGACTTTTTCCAAGTTTTTTCCTCTAGGAGTTTCAGCTAATTCTTCTTCCCCGACTCCTTTCTCTTGCTCTTTCTTGTTGAAACTTGCATTTTTGTTTTCATTTGGTTAAAACAAACTAGCAAGCACATTTGATCTGCAAACAATTCTAAAATGGGACAAAGTAGGATCCACAATCCTGTGAGTTGGGCTCAGGAATTACATAGTTGGGCTCAAGAATTATGTAGTTGAGTTTAGGAATTACATCGCCAATTAAGTAACCCCTTGCTTAGTTTTTAAGAGCCAATTTGGTGTTGTGGTTAAGGCATCAGACCAGAGACTGGATGATCATAAATTCTAGTCCTGCCTTAGGCAGAATGCCAACTGCGTCACTATGGGCCAGTCACTTTCTCTCAGCCCTAGGAAGGAGGCAAGGGCAAACTACACTTCAAAAACTTTATCAAGGAAACTGCAGGGATTTGTCCAGGTGGTTTCTGAGAATCGGACATGATTCAATAGAGGGTGGGGGAGAGTTGCACTGTAGTCCCCCAGAATTACAGGGCCATTGCTTTGTTTTTGAGAGTGCCTTTAGGAAAAAAGTATCCCCACAAAGCAGTTAGATTCCCAGTTTGGCTGGTTTTTGCTCTTAACAATAACTTTTTGCACCTGCTTGCCTAAGTTGGCAGCCAACTCCTATCAAAATCCTAACCTACCAGTAATGCAGGCAGTTCTACTGGCCATATTTTCCCCAGGGACATGGCTAAGACCTACTGCTCTTGGAAGAGGCAGACCCAGTGCGACTGCGTACTTATGAATGAGATACTTTTCCGGTGTTTTTGAATCCCTGGGTTTTTCATGAAAGTAAATTGAAAGCCTTTCCTAAAAGATTATTTTCCCAAAGATTACATCAGCTCCCCTCCTCTCTTAGACCCTGCCAGGGCATCTAAACCGATTCCCTTTTCTAGCAGCAGAACTATAAATACTGAACATTCTGTTGTAAAAGCAGATGCTGCTTTTGGTGAAAGGCAAAAGATGCATAGGACTGGCTGGCTGTGTCTACTTTTGGGATACTTGTCTCACCCGTTTCTAATTTCCAGAAATAAGGAATTTTTGTTTGTTTGTTTTTAAGTTGGATAAAACCACCAGGATCAGTCTGAGAACAGCAGTTTGGGCATGAGGTTTGGCCAGAAAGTGGTTAATGGAAGGGAAACAAGTAAATGAAATCCAGAGATCTTGAACAGGAAACAAAGGAGATGCCAAGTCAAGGTAGCAGTCTGTAAGCAGGGATTTCTCAAGGCCCCAATGGCAAATCAAAAGGCCATCTCCAGAGAGAAATGCCAGCTATCCATCTAACTAAATGCTATCTGGGACAGCATTTATCTGTTTTGGAGATAAAGGGCAACCACTGAAAACATTCATGTCTTTTTCCAAGACAGCTTGTTAAAAACAGGGGCTTTTTGTGAGAATTTCTTTCATGGCAAGTTGCTTTTCATGGTGGCTAGGATTGACAAGTTGAAGATGGGAACATTTGGAGGGCACCAATCTTATCCCCACTTCAAAGTATTAATTCTTATTAATATCAAATATATATTAAATGTATTAAAATATATCTCTTTGTTTTCAATTGCACAAGATCAGGCATGTATAATAAGCTGTGATGGCAGCAAATACCCCAAACGGGCAATTAGAATGATTAGCAGCCTTTCTTACTAGAGCAAAAGTGCAGGTTTCCCATAGCTTAGGATAAAGTTCCAGAATGTTGCATAGGATGAGGCTGAAAAGAAGTAGGAAGATTTTTTTTTCCTATTGACTCCCAAAAGCAGATAGTTAATGCATTTTTATTATACCTTGATAGCTTTGATCTGATTGCAACCAGAGTTTTGCTTATAGCTATTTCAGTCCAACCCACTCAGAGGGTTGTTGTTGTGGGGAAAATAAAAGGAGGTGTTTTGGATATGTTTGCCACCTTGAGTTATTCAATAATAATAACAATAACAACATATA